>JAAAKE020096322.1:0-19439 GCA_010014785.2 Anisolabis maritima | reverse complement strand
GAATGATTTTTTTTGTTAGGATTGAGGGTTTTTAAGCCTTTAATTTAAGGCTTTTCCCTCAAAAAAAAAAAAACAAAAACAAATGAATTTCTTATAACAGTGAAATTTCTAAAAGAATTTTTACACTTTTGTTTCATGTCAACATATCATAAATATTATAAATATTGAAGGATGGCAATATCTCTACGTAACTGAGGGCAATTTGCGTGCTTCTCGCCGTCACCCAACAGAGTTACAATAATATTAATAATGTAATTTCCTTTGCCGAAACATTCATTCATTTCAATTGGATCTATTATAGAGATGTACGTGCTTAGAATACATTGAAATATCTCCAAGATATTTGCATTAATTTAATTTTAAATTGATTTAGATGAGTTAATTAGAATGTTTTGATAAACATTAAAAAAAAAAGTATTTTTTTTGGGAGTTTTATCTCTGGATGAAATTATTTTAAATGTACATTTTAAACTTATCAAATTTTCATAAATATTACTGCAACCCATCAAAGTAATATTAATTTAAAAAATTGTTAGGCTAAGTTTATTACTTTATTTCAATTATCTGGATTCTATCAAAAAGACAGAATCAAAAATATGAAATGTACGGAGTGAAAGTAAAATGAAATTCGGAATGAGACGTTCCATAAATGAAAGTTAATTTTTTACTTTCTCGTACCTATATATGTAATATTTCGGGTGAAAGTAATACGATCTATCTCTATGTCTCAAAAAATTATTAAAAAATATAATTGTTCGCGGACCGCATTGAATTTCGTAATATTATATATAGCTTTTAAGTTAGATGAAAAATAAAAAAAAGTTTTTGTTTAAAACGCACTAAAGAATGTTTTGAAAATTGAAAAAACAAAAAATAAAAGTTTCATTTTCCATAATTTCTAAGATCCATCGCGATTCTAATTTTTAATGAATTTTTTATTACTAGTTTTTTAAAATTTTGTTTTTCTTCATTAAATCGTCAACATAAAATTCCGTATAAAATTTCGGATCTCTAGCTCATTGGAACGTGTTTGAAACAATTGACAAGTCTCAACTTCAGACAGACAAAGCAATTTAAGTAAAAGGGTTTAAAAATGGAAAATTTAATAAATTGTTATTTATATGCCACTCTTTTTTCAGAGATTAACTTTTTGGAATTTTAATAAAAAAGAATATATTCTGTATATTAGAGAGAATTATCAAAAAATGGTCAGCCCTGATATGGACGAAATAAATAAATTTATGATGACTGTCTATATCTGCATTAAAATAAAAAGCCCAAGACTTACAAGACCTATTTCCCTATGGAAAAAGATGTTTACTTGCGAGTTAAAAAGTTAAAAAGCTATTAAAAGATAAAACTCAAAATATTCAAAACCTCTGAGAGTAATTGACAAGAATAAATAATAGCCAGATATCTTTCTTTCTATTTCAAATAAATCAAATATTTTTTGAAAAATTAATTTATATTTATTGAAATATAGAATTGTCGTCCATTTCATTCGTAAATCAATTTTCCTCCGACGATAAAAATAAAACATTTCACATCGACGTGTGCCAATATTTATAAAATAAATATAAATACTATTTAAGAATTCACGGATATGTTTTTTCAATATTATATAATATAAAAAAAAAAATCAATTTGTCACCCATAAAATTTCAAGATATAAAAATGTTTTTGTTATCTTTTGAGAATATATTTTTTTTACATCAACAAAATCAATCGATAAAATGTAAAAATCTCTTGTATATAGAGGCAGCTTATTTAGGTCTGTGGATCTCACGCTCTTGGTTGAAAAGCTATCCATATACAAAAGATCAAAGGTAGGCGAAAGAAAAATATCTCTTTAAGAGTAAAAAATAAAATAAAATCGCATAAATTTATATTTTTAATCAGAATAAATGACAGATATCAATTTGATATTTGAAAGATGATATTTCCTGGGCTTTCGGAAAATTTATTTCCATCGGTATAGTGTGATTGGGATGTGAAAGAGAGGGAGGGTGTGGATGCATTGGTCCAAATGGGATTTTGATTGCGAGCCAATCAAAATATATAATTTCTAATTTCAAATGTTTTCAATCATCTCTTTGATAATTAATTCGACTTTGACAAATTATAAAGGAAATTCTACCCTATATAGGAATATGAATATATATATCAAGAAATAATTAGTGAAAAGTATTTGTATGATCTAGTGTAGGAGCGGTGAACGTTTTTAATTGTTACACAAAATGATTCTAGCATTAAATAGTTCAAGAAGCGATGATTTGAAGGTGGCTGTTTTTTTATCTACCTGAGATAAAGACGATCAAATTTGCCGAAACGTTGTGTGCATAAAAATCAATTGAAGAATGAATTGAAGAGTAGTTTGGTTCCTGGTGACAGCTGCAGGCTGGAAGGCAGGGCTTATTTGAGTTAAAATGAATTTCAAATTTTATTTTAGAGTTATATTTAGCTAAAGAAAAAAATTTTCTATTATTAAAAAATATATTTTTATAATAGAGAATAATGAAGCCAGATTTTATTCAAACAATTCACCAACTGGCGTTTCAGTTCTTGGATGATACCCACTTCACAGTTGACATTATATCAATAATATCATTAGCCTATATGAAATAATGAAATCACTTAAAGAAAAATATTTTCCCTATATTTGTCCCGACCTGGTTATCTTAACTCGGGTCACTATCAGCCATTGGCTTCTTAACTGTGAATTTTTCTCCACAATTTCTTCAATCAATATGCTCATTCGAAATTACTCATTATTTTTTAAATATTTATTATTATTATTATTATTAAGGATTTGAACCCTTTATAATATATGAACCAATAAGGTGATATAATTTACATATATGATTAGTTAAAAAAAAATTTTCAAAAATAAAATATATATAAAATAAATATAATAATATTAAAACAAAATTAATGATAGTAGTAATTTTATGGAACTCAAAAATTTCTCAGCTAATTCTGCCCCTTAGACTAACTAGTGATACAATCCCAGTTCTGAAAAAAGTACCATCAGAAAAAGGCCTCTGCAAATTATCACAAAGTGAGCCAGGCAGCAGAACACTAACTGACTAACTCATAGCCCAAATATATTGAATAGAGGCCAGACTTTTTGTAAAGCAGTACAGACAGAAAATTCCGATACTACAAATAAAATAAACATAAAGTAAAACACTTTAGTTTATGTTTAAAAATTTTATTTATAAGATAAGAATTTTTCAATTTTTTCTCTGCACTTCTTTCTGGTTTGGTACTGAACGATATACTAAATATATATTGAATACTATTATAATAAACAAATAAAAAAGTTTCGAGTTTAATTATTTCAAAATAAATTGTTTCAAATACGCCTGAAGATAGGCAAACCTTTTTATCATATGGAAAGCTGGCAATCAACAGCTAGGCGAATTAAATTTGAATCGACTTGAATTGTGGATTTTTTATTATCAAAGAGCCAGAGGTTCGCTTGAGGACCTGAGCGAAAAAAAATTATTTAAATATGGCCTGGGATGTCTTAAAAAAATTCTGTTAAATTAATTTTTTATTTATTTATTATGTAAAATTTATTCCTTTCTACATATTTTCTTCCTTTAAATCAGGAGTATCAAAAATCAGCCGTTTAGCAAAAAATATCTAAGGAATTTTTTTTTTTGTTTAATTATTTAACACATTTGTACACCCTAATAATGTAGATAATAATTTAAATTTTACTTTAAAAATAAATAATAATCACAAAAAATTATTTCGTACTTACTAGAAAAAATTGAATTAAAAAAACCTCTCCCTTCCCAAAATTGTAGATAGACCTAATCAAATACTACCTCTCTTTTTTTTAATAATCAAAGATGAAAAGAATAATCACTTTTTAATGATAATGTTAAATCAATTAGTTTAAATGTTTTTGAATTATCTGTGTCGACATAATTTTAATTAATCCAAAATGATTCGGACTAAATCTAAATCAAATCCGAAATACAGTTGTTAAATATTCAATTTTCAAAATAGGATAGGATTATAGGTCTATCAGAAATTTAATTGAAATTAATCACACCTATATAATACGAGGATGATTTTTTTCTAATATAATATCTTTTGCAAAAAAAAAATGTATTAATATTTCTGCTATATAATCACTATAATATAAATCTGGGATAACCTGTAAGTGATATAAATGAAAGAAAATTTTTATTATCAGATCTTTATTAAAAAAAAAAAAAAAAAAAAAAACCACTAGTCGACGTTTCTGAGATAATATGTCCACTCAAGTGAATTTTTTATAATGACCAAATTTAGGAGAATATTCCTATTTTAATACCCCACTAGTACTAAAGAAGGAGGCGTTGGATCTCCGAAACGTTAGCTTTTTTTAAATTCTTTCGGCATTAGAGGCCATTTAGACTCGGTCCATATTTATTTAAATCATTTGATAGCCAATGTAATATAAATAAATTTTTGTGGCGCAGGACAGGAAGCGAACTACTGATGCTTGAAGCGAGACCTCTCCCTCTACACCAAAGGAGAAGGCGCTTTTTTTTTTCTTTTAATAAAAGCCTTATAATTGTCTCCATAAGAAATTTGCTTCAATTATATAATAGTAATAATTAAATCAAAATAATAGCGAAGACAGAGGGGAGAGAGATGAAGGGCCCCTCGCTCCCAAAAATGCGCACTGGGATATGGCCACTGCCGATTGGGTATGGTGTGTGTCAAGAGTGCACAATGCACCAGGGGTAAATAAACGGGGAATGGTTTTTTTTTAATGTTGAGAGTTTTCATACCTTGAATTAAAGGTAAAGAGGAAAAAATAGATAAAATATAATAGAGTTTTAAAAGAATATTAATTTATAAATGAACTGAGGCTTTTTATTAAGTCTTTTTCAATCATTTAAATTCCGTCCTTATTTATTTAAATTAATTGGTTGCCAATATATATACGACCGTATATAAATTAAATAAATTTTGTACCTCCGGACGGAAAATGAACCACTGATTGGATTAGAGAGCAAAACCTCTACTTCTGTTCCAAGGGGCATAATTAATTATTTTTACTGACTATCTCCTATAGAAAAGTTAGTGTACCATAATGGAAGATGGCATAAAACCTTGCTTTGTTTGTTTTTGAAGAAATAAGAACATTTATTTCCTCCCAGCTGAAGGCCAAAATAAGCAAATATTAAATTCTCTCTCTAGGCCCAAAAAATCAGATCCATGGCCGGGCATAACAATATTAAGGCGTTTTTGATATTTTATTCCAGAAGGGACCACGCATGCGCAGCTGTTTTCTAGAAATTCATATTGGTGATCATTAAAAATAAAACAACTAATACAGGCCTCCACACATTGTAACACATTTGGACATTATTTAAATTGTGATAATGTTTAAGTGAATCGGAATAATCAAAAAACAAGAGATCACAGAAAAATTTTATATAAAGATAGCAGGAGATGAGTGGCAATTTTTACACTGACTGTAATGGCATAAATAACGCCTAATGCCTATTTTGGATACTATAGAAAGTGAGATTTTTTTAAAAGTCTTTTTAGCATCTGAGGCCTTTGAGACTCGATCCTTATTTATTTATATTATTTGGTAGCCAATATAATATAAATAAATTTTTTATCGCTCAAGAAGGAATCTTTGAGATATTTCTTAGATAAAAATAAAAATATTGACGTAAGGACCATTGTTACAAACGGGTAATGTTATATTAATTTTTTTTAAATGTAAAGTTAAATATAAAATTTTGACCTTATAATACAAGATAAATAGATTATAAAAATAAAAATAATTATATAAATTTATCTGTAAAAAGAAACAAAAATTGTCACTTAATTTAACGCTTTCAAAGAGCTATCGCCCTTGAAGAATTGATTTTATCAACAACGACTAGGCCAAATGACCCATTTACGAGTAATAGAGGTCAGAATTTTAGAGGAGAGAAGAGCTTCGCCAGGGCTGGTGGGCAGTTTTACAGCTGATGCAATCAGCACAGCATTAATTATATGAAAATTAGTGTTGTTTGCCTACAGTACGTTTGATTTGTAGCTCTCACCCAGATAAATTAGGCTACATATGACAATAACGAAGTTCATTTGTTATCCGGAGGCAAAATTAATAAAAAAAAATCCGATTTGATATTTTCTCTATTTTTATATTTTTCAAATCATTTTCTTTTTTATTATTCGACTCAGGTGCCATTTCTCTTATTTGCTATCAAATATTTTATTATATTTTTGTCATTACGATTAATATCAGATTTGATATCTAATTCATAATAAAAATAAATTAAATAATTTCTTAAAAAGTCGGGATTTTTTTAACTTGTAATATGTGCGAGATATATATATATATATGGAAAAATTTATGTTTTTTAATATAAAATAATAGGTAACGAAGTTGCAACACTTTTTAGGCATCTCCTTAACCTCTGGAATATAAGATGGGGCCGCTCTACAACACTTTCGAGTATGCAAGTCATGTCATGGTGATTTTTATTGTTATTTTTAGATTATGTTCTTTTCATTAACTGAATTTATACAAAGTCAAAGAGATTAAATAAAATTCCAAATTTCCTCTTTGTTTATTTTTTGTTCTGAATTTTTTTTTTTTTTTAGAATAAATTCTCTCCCACTCAGCGGATTGTTATGAAAATTAGTCCAGGACTGGAGACAAACGTCTTAATTATTATCACTGAGTTTCAAAATATTTGGTGCGCAATAAATATATGAATAAGAGGGACTTCCTCCCCACCCCCACCGCCATGCGGACGGATTCGCTTCAAATATTAATCTTCTTAGGCACTCCTATAACTATTAAGTTATTAAGCTTCATCCTTTTCTGATAAGCCAAAACGCCCATTTTTTGTATTTTTTTAGGGTCTTTTTGACTTGAAATGTAAAGATATTTTAAAAAATTGGGGGTTTATATTTTTCTTAATCATAGTACTTTCATCTTACTAATATATTATTAATATGTATAATAGCATGGGAAAGTAAAAAAAAATGAAATGAAATACCTATAGATCAGTATATATGATATATTATTGTATTAGAAATTGTAATTTGAGAACAGAGATGATTATTTTTATGAAATTCCAGTGATCGATTTCACTTTTTGAAAAATCCAATAATGAACACTTCTAAACTGAGGGCGTATAACGTGGGGTCCAATAAATTCATATTTGGTTGTAAGATGTGCAACCCAAATTACCAACTCACTAATGAATTTTACGATCCAGAACTCTAGGACGGATCACCCAAGCGCAATTGTTAATTTAATCTTCGCATACGTGATTCACTCTAGCTCTGGAGTGAGTTGGTCATTTGGTTTGTCTACCTTCCAATCCATGTTAGTTGGTCACTCCTGATAGAAAATTATGGATGGATAGGCTTGGAAAATTATCTAAAATTTCTATAGAAATTAAAAATTGTTATTTGGGCTAATTTTCCAATAAAATCCACAAAAATACCTGGGATATTGACATATATTTAATTAATTAAAATTGCATTTATAATATATTACCTAAGAAGAAAATATTGGTAATGCATAAAAGAAAAGTGTAATTTCTATTTATTTATTTATCTATCTATTTATTCCTTTATCATCTTGTATCTTCACGAATTTTTTCGAGAATGAATGTCGAATTTAAATACTAGGCAAATATGTTTTATCTAATGAATATTTAAGGTCGCTCTTACAATTGGCGTTTCTACAATTTAAGATTTGAAAATCCAATCCACATTAAATAATGATAATTTGGGATGAAAATATTGCCAGTTTTGTTTTGTGAATAAAATTTAATTTTGTAATTCGTAGGAGTATGGAATTTTTTATATTCTCATATAATTATTTATTCATTTTTACTTTCTCTTAAAGCCGAAAAGTTTGGGGTCCGCTGTCCTAAGGCATCAGTGAATCACAGAACTGGATGACAGTAGCTTTGATCCTCAAACACGTAGTTTCTGACTTGATAACCAACTCTGTTGGTGGCTTAGCCATTAGCTTAGTTCAGGGGTTCCCAAACTTTTCGCTCCAATGTCCACAATACAATTTCTTCGCACTTCAGAAGACTTGTTTTTTTAGAAGGTTTTTCGATTCGATCCATTTGAACAAGATAAAAATAAATAAATGTCTTTTTTTTCTTTTTGTTTTTATTGAAAACACAAAATTTTATTAACTAATTTGAATTTTATAAATTTATATTTCATTGACTATCTCATATTTTTAGCCCCCCTCCCTTGGAGCTTAAATGGCTTCAAATGCCGAAAAAGCCTTAAAAATCTCATATTTTCAATTAAAAAATTATGATGAAAATTAGATTATGTTAAAAAAATTTTTTTTTTTTAATATAACAAATTTGCAAGTTTGCATATCAATAGAACGAAGTTCAAAAGCACTAAATAATAAAATCGTCAGATAGTTAAAATATTGCAATATCTTAAAATAATAAGAGGCCGCATATAATCCGTAGTTTGGGGACCCCTGGCTTAGACACTTACCAAAACGCTATCGCTTAATTCTAAATGTGAAGTATCTTTATCCTTTGATTAAAAAAAATATTTTTTGACTCATTCAAGTCTATAAAATAAATAAATATGCATATTTCTATCTTTTACGTTCAAGAGGTTTGTTAAATCAACTTACAAGATGTATCCAATGGACCTTAAAGTACAAGCAAAACCTCTTTATAGAATAAACAACCCCCCCCCCCCCCACAATTACTCTCTCCCTTTGTATACGAATTAGAAAATAAATTTGAAAATATAAATTTTATGTCGCTGAGGGTGTTAAATTAATCTCTCTAGGGTGAATGTGAATAATGCACATTTCATTACCTAAAAATCCTCACATAATATGTTTGTACTCTCTTGAAAAATATTTGGTAAAAGAAGTCACTGATATATCAAATGATTAGGGAAAGTTAAAAAAAAAAAAACTATTCAATTCGCTTAATAATAATATATATATTTACTTAAAATAATTCACTTTTCAGTTTTTTAACCTTCTAAAAAATTTGCTTGTCAATTTAACTTTTATTTAAGAGGACTTTCGACCTGCGCGTTGGGATAATAAAAATGATAATCCAACGATGGGGATGAATATAAAATAAAATATTTTTTCACGCTTGAATCGATGCAAATTGGACCTTTAAATAGAAAATATATATCACTTTTTTTTTTTTTTTTTTATAACTATGATGGCACCCACCCGTCTTTTATACTCTTAATTTTAATGTTTTTAATCCCAATCCGTTGAATTATGCATTAAAACATTTGAATTTAAATTTTAAATATTTCCCTATTTTTTTTTATTAAATTTATTATTCTTGACAATAGGCTTTTAACATTTCCATCTTTGGAAATTGAAAGTGATCTCTCTTGGCACCTTGGAAATTGGCCATCTCTTCTTATTCATATATCACATAGAAGTTAAATTTTTCAAATGAAGGTAAAAAAATTTGGTTTTTTAATTAAATACCTTAGCAAATGAAATTCTGAGAATATTAAAATAGCTCTATTCTTTTTTTTTTAATTCAAGTTGAAAAATAATTATATATTCAATAAAAAACTTGGCTTTGTAGCTTAGGGTATTAGTTGAGAACTTTTCGTTCAGATGGATTCGACACGACAATGGAATAAGAATATTGTTACTAGAGAGAGAGAGAGAGCTCAGAAATGAACTTCCATTTTATATTTATTGTATTTTTTTTTAAATAATTCATTTAAAGTCAATTTTGGCATCATGGACCATTTTGACTATTAACAATATTATTATTTATTAAAAAAATTTGTTCCGATGACGTTCAACACTCGTGTTTCTCTGATGTCACCAATCCGAGGTTAATCAGTGCTTGCCCTTGCTTATTGACAATGATCTCGGTGGGTGTTCTTCTCTCCGGCCAGGCCAGCCTGTTTTTATTTATTATATTGTTTTGTCTTAAAATGAAGACAAAACAATATTTATTGTAATGGTATACTGTGAGGCTAAGGCCGTTAGTAAATAAAACAAAAAAAAAAAGCTCGTTCTAAAAAAGTCCTATCCATTCCAGAGCAGTATTGCCAAGTTGTTTTTTTGGCATCTGAGGCCATATAGATATTAAGCAATATAAATTTAATTACTATACAAATTACACAGGTGTATTTTTTTAGACCAATTGGTATCTAATTGAAATAAATAAATTTTAACAATGTCAATGGAGGGAGGGGAGAAGTTTTTAAAACCCAGACTTAAAAAAAATTTGTAGATATTGGCTTTTGTTGAAAAGAAGCTATGCCAGAGGTATTTCAAATAGTGGCACGCTATAGTGAGATTGAAATTGTTATTTCGATTATTATTATTGATTTAATAACAATATATACCTGGCGACCGGCAGTTCCTTCCATAAGCCTCCATTCCGTTGTTACGTCACGTAACTAATTTTATTAAGGATCATCTAAATAATATATCTGCTATTCTTCAAAAAAATAATTATTAACCTAATTCATTGCATTGTATGATCTCTTGGCCCCTTGGAAATTAACCCACTTCCTTCATTCTCATACAAGAACTTGGATCTGTCAAATCACGAGTACAGAGAATCCCTTCAAATTTGCCTTTGTATCTTATAATATGCCAATATACAAAGGATTTTATAGGCTGTTAATTTGTCGCTGGCTTAATGAGATTTCGTCGGCAGGTGTTGAAAAGGAATAGGGTAGTTGTTGTTGTTGTTGTTGTTGTTGTTGTTCTTGTATTTACTGTATAAACCCGGACTCTTCGTCGTGTAAATAAGCTTGTTAGAGGAATGGCTTCTTCTCTTTGGCGTCCTCTGGCCAAACAAACAACACATCACATATACATACATGATGATTAAATCAGCCGAGAGAGGATGAATTGTTGGCAAGTATTTTGAAATTTGCTATATAAATTGAGTCGATAAAAAATATTAAAAACCTCAAATACCAAAAATATATTCAATATGAATGATTTTCATATATTTATTATAAGTATTATAAAATAAAAAGCATTCCACTTTTCTTTTAGATTAAAAAATATATTTTCCTCGATTTTTTTTTCAGGCTTTTAGAAATTTTACTTTAATAAAAAATATAATCAATTAATAATAACAAATAAGGGTATCAGACCGTATAATATCATAAAATAAAAAATTGAATTTAATAACAACGGCTCTCCTAAATGGACCAGACTACTTTATTAACCAGGGAATTCATGTAAAAATTGGACTGAGTGGCGTAGCTAGAAATATCGGGTCCTTCCGAAGCATAGTCGGAGGGCTTCTCTCTCTCGCTAAAAAAACACAAAAATTTTGATTTTTGAACAAGAGATAACAAAACTATTGTATAATACACATTACAGTAACACGTAATAAAAGATGAAAGAGATAATGAATGTGCGCGCTTTTGCTTATTTGCGAATTTTGTTTTGACGCTGTAGAGTGAAAACCAAATACAGATATCTCTCCACCCAGCGACCAGGCAAATAATATCATATTCCCACGAGTTAATTACAAATTTGTTTATGCAATATTTTTTATGCAATATTCTATCTGGCCTGTGGTATTGTTAACATTATGTACTTTTTCTCAGTTTACTTGTCCAAAGCCTCCACACTCCTGAGCCCTTCTGCATTGCAGACTCTTGCTATGCTATTATATGGACTCTTCCTGAATTAAGTTGTTCCCACGATCCGAAATTTTTTTCAAGACGCGGTAGTGTAAATAAATCGTGATTTAATTTTCGACATTCATATACCCAAATGTACAAGATTGCTTCTCATTAAATTATTTGATTTCTCCTACCTATATACGTAATATATAGGCGCTTGGCTTGCAAAAAAAATCGATAACGAAATTTCAACGAAAATACACGTTTTGACTTCATATGAGTTTAAAAAAAAATGAGTCTTGCAAAATGGTCTCTCTATGTGTGTGTCAACAAGATTTCTGAAAAACGAAAAGAGGCTCAAGGCTGAAATTTTATATTTAAACTAGGAACCTGGGTCGCTTGCGGTTCGAAGCTTTTGAATAAAATCGGCCAAAGAGTACTAATGCTTTACTATCTTTTTAGTTTTTTTCGATTTTCTCATAATTCGCTCCAACAATTTTGAATAAAATTCATAAAACGAATTATTTATTAGATGATCTTTAAAATGTATTAACCCTTATCCCTTCAAAATTGTTTGGGCTCTTGTATGTTTGTAGGTTTGTTGTAATTTTCTCTTAAACCATAGTGACGATTTTGATTAAATTCTCATATAATAAATTAGATAATCTTTAAGATTAATTTTCCACTTCAAAGGCCACAATTTAGGATTTTAAGAATGCCGGCGCATATAAATATTAATTAGTTACGACACGTTTTATCCAGGCATTTATATTTACACCAATTGGTATCCAATTGATTTAAATAAATTTTCATAACCCCTTGGCTTCTAACGTTATCAATATTGATAATGTCAGTATCTTTAATCTCTCGGCCAAAGGGGGGGGGGGGGTAATAAATTTAATTTAATTTTTTTATAATATTAATAATTAGTTCGGAAAATCTCTATAAATGAAAGGTAATATAAAATTGTGAATCGGCTATGAAGGAGGTCTTTCGTAAAAAATCTGGCGTGACAGCACATAACATAATTTTCCCTTCCTTAAGTAAGAGAAAGTTGTGTGATGACCGGCCGTCACACCAAAATTTTTATTTTTGATTTCAGTTATATCCCTCAACCGAATATTAAAAACTAGAAACTGGACGTAGAATATAACACTATAATTTTTGAAATAGTGATAATTTTGATTATATTTTGGCAGTTATTCAAAATGGCAGCTGAGATGCACATCGGGGATAGGAGCAAACTGAGAATTTGCATATTAGATGTAAACCAAAGTTTAAATAAATTATTACTACTACCAATTAATTTACATAATTAAAAATGGAAGGATGTCACATTTATACAATAATATCTGCAATAAGCCTATGTGGCTTTCGATCTCGGAAGACAAAAAGAGTCAATGTCTCGATAAATAAACAAATAAAATGAAAAAATGAAAAATGGGTTTCCACTAATGTTCTTTCAATTATTAAGCACCCTTTTTTGGCATTGAGTGGTTCAATACAATTTGTTTAACAGAAATGAGCCACCACCATAAAAAAATTAGTTCAGCTACTTCTGAATGGAGTGCGTGAAATTTCAAAATTTTTGGTCCAGTAACCTTCTGTTTAATAGATAAAGTTTTTAATATTTAAATATACCACATTCTTTAGATATTCATTAATAAAAATCAAATCACTCATCAATTATAAAACTTTTTCAAACGAATCAAATCTCGAACTAAAAAATAAAGTAATTTAATCAATAATAAAAAAAAAAAAAAATAAAAAATAAAGAAAAAAAACATTCACTTAAATGGTAAATGTGTTGTGGGTCTCTAGAGAGCTTTTAGACCGTTTGCATATTTGCGCAATGAAGCCACCACCACGACCGTCACTAACCAACACAACAACACCACTAGGACAACAACAACAACAACGACAACGACAAGAGCAACAACGTTTGTTGTGTCAACCCCCTCCCCTCACATTCGGATACACTTTAATACCTCTCGGTTATTGCTACTTTGTGGAAATCAATGCTTCACCCCCTGCCACCAATGTGAAAAACACCTTCCACCCCCGCTGCGCCAAATGCCCTCTATTGTACAATACAGGAAACAACAAAAGCGTCGATAAAAATTGCCAACCAAAAGCAGCGTCTAGCAAAAAAAAAAAAATTCATTATTGACATGGAAGTCTATAACAAAGAAACCTGGCCAACTTGGAATTCGACTTTTAAAGTCAGAATTTATATTATTATTTTTTTCTCTTTATAAATAATTACATTAATACAATTAAGAGTAAAAAATTATATTATTAATCTAAACAGGAAAAGATAATCAACTATTATATAAAGACAGTACCTGTCAGTCAACTTAGGCAAATAATTTTTAAAATATTAATTGAAATAAATAAATAAAGACAGTTTTCCGTTCATATTTATTTAAATTAATTGTGAGTCATATTTTAAATAAATTTTATAATTCAGTCGCGGGAATTTTTGTCTCTTGAATATAAATATTGACTCTATCACAAGGAAGACAAGATATTAGTGTACTTTATTTATTAATCAAATATTATTACAAATTAACATTTTATGTGAAAAATTTAAGTAAATTTTTTAATTAATTATGATTTAAAATATTTATTGAAGTTCACAAACAAGTGACCAAGATACTGCAATTGTTTTAATCCGTCTTGGTATCACTTTTGGTCTAAAAACTGCTGGAGATCATTCCTAATTGTAAAAGTAATATAGTAATAATAATAATAATAATAATAATAATAATAATAATAATAATAGAGGAAATCTAGAGCTAACAAGATTTTATTTAGTAATAAGTTGAAACATGCCCAAGTTGGGATGGAATTAAGATTTTCAATTAATTATAAATAAGTAAAGTCACAAAAACTGGAGTAACATACCAAAAAAAAAAATTAATTATAAAATTAATTAATACGGTGTCAAATTTTGAAACTTATTAAATATCCATCTTTAAAGTTAATAAAGATTTTATATATAATATATAAAATGGTTTAATTGAAAATAATTTTATCCCGAAAAAGTTATAAAAGCCTAGATGATATGTAATTAATATTTTCTATTTTTGGGGAGGGAATAAGGGTTAACATTTCAAAGATCACCTAATAAATAATTGTTTTACGAATTTTGATACTCTGGGCAATTTTATTGATAAGCTTTGAGGTGCAAGACGAGGGTTATTATCTTAAATATCAAATTTCAGCCTCGTGCATATTTTCGTTTTTGAGAAATCATGGACATACAAAAAACATGCGAAACCCATTTTTTTGGTCTCAAAACGTGTATTTTCGTATAAATCTCGACACCGACTTTTTTATGATGGCAATATTTTCTCACTATATATATATTTAAGAGTAAGAGAAAGTAAAAGTTTTTCCAATTGATAGATGATGATTAGAAAAACGATCAGAACCGAAGCGAACTGAACTGACCGAACCGAACCACTATGAACAAGTTCCGAGATGAACTGATTTCCCCCTCCCCCTCCACCCTGCTCTTGAATCCCCGAATCGGTTTTAAACTGAACTCAGTGATTTATAAATGAATGAATTAAAATTATTAATTAAAAGAATGCCAAGTTTGTTGAAGTTTGGTTATATTTAGTTCGTTTTTGCTTGTTGAAAGGAAGGCAACCCAACTAATAAATTTTAGAGAAGCTCTGCACAAACATCAATAATCATAATTCCAGCAAGCAAAATAAACGAATTTATACGCACATCTTAAATAAAATCCAGTAAGTGTCTCTCTCAAATGACAATTCGAAATACATATCCATGTGTAAAAATATGATCCAAATAAATATTATCTGAATACAAATTTTATTTAATATCTAGGCAATCATTTTTATCACAATTCAAAAAAATAATACCTTTTTTTCTCTTTATTTTTATGTCAATCGTTTTTTATTCTTAACTAAATTTACGAATAATTTATCAAAGATTTTGGTATTATAAACATAAATTTTTTATTATCATATATATATTCATAATAAAATTTTATTTATTTAGAATAAGGATCAGAATATTAAATTTATATCTGATATATTAAATAGGATTTTTAAATGTATATTTGTCTAAAAACAATATAAAATTATTGAGACGTAAAACAGCTTTGTAAAATCCGAACAGTTTTTCTTATCTCAATTATATTTAGTGTGATTGAGGGCGCAACACGATTTGATTTTGATTAATATTTTATGTATTATTTAATTTTAATTCGCATACTTGCATTATTATTATATATCAAGCTTTTTACTTTCTCTTCGAGATTCAATATTTGAAATTTCTCATATATTTATTTATTTTAAAAGTCTTTTTCGGCATCTGAGGCCATTTAGATTCCGTCCTTATTTATTTATATCAATTGATAGCCAATGTACAATAATATAAATAAAATTTTGTCACTCAGATCGGGAAGCGAACCACTGACCTTTGGTGAAGCCAGCCAGACCTCTAGCTCTGCACCAAGGGACAGGGCATTAGGTTTATTATAAAACAAGTTCAATAAATTCATGTTTGAAATATTCTAAAATTATTTTTTTTTTTAAATAAGTTTATTTTAAATATAAACTAATTTTAATCATTTTTATAGTACTTATTAAAATAATTTTCTCTTTCAAAGAGAATTTATTTTGTCCCTCTCCCCAGGACATCTGAACAATTTATATAATTATTATTAATAGAAAATTTTAAAACTAGGCCTATTTTACATATAACAAACGATAATATAAATAAAATATATGTACTATTTATTACCTGTAAGGCTTTATAGAATTAAAATTATTTTCTCTGAACCTTAAATTTTAATTTGGTACCCATATGTCCAAGTCTCTTTGCATTTTATCACAATTTTAATAACCGTAAATGGCTTTATCAAATACGCATCTGTGAAAAGTTTTACAACCTCTAAAGTTGTTTTGTATTATTAATGTTATTTACTAAACTCACAGATGGGCATTCGAGTTTCCTAAAATAAACCCTTGTCATTGAATTGAATTGTTTTTATTAAAAAAAAAATATTACATTTCTTATTTTCCAAAGGCTTTATTTTGATGGGAGGCGGAAAGGGGAATATTAATTAATTAAATTAATGATAATTACTAAACTTAATTAAATTTTTCCGTTTATTATTGGAAAATAAATTTACTCAAAAAAGGATTTCGGAAGACGAAGAAAGAATATTAGAGGAGAAAAATTAAACAATTAAATTTTCGGTCGACGTTTCGGGCGCAAATCACACCCTTTCTCAAGACGAAAAATTACACGTCGGTGTTATTGTGTCATACATAAAATGTTTTAGCAATATTATTTTAAATATTATAAAAGACGTTTTTTTTTTTCTCCTAATGTTGTGAACCAACAGGACCTCTGTTTATACATATATACAATTGATGCTATTATTCAAAATAATATCATTAAAATATTTTATGTATAACACTAGATTGTAATTTTAAACAACTGCTCTTGAGGATGGTCGTGCCTTCGCCCCAAACGTCGATGTTTAATTTTTTTTCTCCTGGCGGCATCATCCTTTCTTCATTTTCTACACTGAATATAGCGACACTCAATAGCCAATCAGAAGCCTGTCAAGGCAAACACTTTTGTATTATAATATTGTATAGATTTATATGAATATCTAGATAAAAAATATTATTGATATATAAAATATTAATGACTTAATAATATTCTGATAAAATAGATTCTCCGAAGCTTTTGGAAAAAATTAGATTTAAATGCAACAAGCAAAGTAGAAACAAAAATACCTCTTATTTAAAACTACCTAAAATAACTTGAAAAACGCCCTGTTCCATGGAGTAGAGGTAGGGGTGACGCCTCACATACCAAAAGTCAGTGATTCAATCCTGAGCGAATTAAATTTATTTATATTATATTGGCAACCAATTAATATAAATAAATAAAGATGGAGTGCAGATGCTACATGTTTAATTTATATAAATTTTCATTAAAAATTTGAAAAATTACTAATGGATCTAAATATTCCGATCACTATTATTTTAATTAAAATAAAAAATTAAAAAAAAAGGAATATTAATTTGAAGACTGTAATTATTGGTCTCTTATGTATATGGTGTATGCAAGTTATCTATCTATCTATCATCACTATGTAAACAGGAGCCTGTCTGCATTGTAAATACTTCGTTAAATAAACGATATAAATAATAATAATAATAATAATATATAGGAGTATCTTAAAAAAAAAAACTCGTGAATTTTATATAATTAGAAAAGAAATTTTATATATATATATATATATATAATATTGATTAATAAGACTCTTTTGAAATTTAAATTAAAGCAAGTTAAATAAAATAACCCTTTTGAAATTTTAGTTGATTATATTCTCTAAATTCGTTTTCAAATAAATTTTAATAATTTTAAAACTTTTATTAATTTATTTAATAAATGGTCAACATTTAAATTATTTCTAAAGTTTTTTCAAAAGGAATATTAATTTTATAATCAAATGATTATATACAAACTTTAATGTGTCTATTTCGTTTTATGGCTTTAATTATATCGTCTCTCGCATCCCCACTCCTTTCTCTCTCTTAAAGAAGTAATTAGCGCACAACTTGAGAGTCCATTGAGGTTTTGAAATAGGTTTGAGAGAGAGAGAGAGAGAGAGAGACCCAATGACTTTGGATAACATTAATTAATGGCAACTGCTGTGACGATGAATCCCAGGGGACCCAACTGACCGTATGTCTGTCCGTCCGTCTGTCTGTTTCGTTTTACTATTCATCTACTCTAAGAGAAACTTAAATCAATTAAAACATTCTACTAACATCAGCTTCTAATTGTTTTTTGGAGCGATTAATTCCTTCTAAATCCCCCCTACTAAAATAGAAGAACAAGTTCTCTTCTTATTCATTTGACTTTAATAAAATAATATAATTTCAACCGTAACGAGGAAAACATTTCCTCTATAATGTCAAGAACTCTTCATTGACTGAATGAAAATCCATTTAATGAGTTATGGAGGGGTTTGAATTGAACTTCAGTTATGTATAATAACAAAAGCGATTGTCTTTATTTAAGAGGGTGAAAAAGAAATTTTCAGATTTTTTTTTATTTATTTCAAACTTTAAGAAAAGTTTTTTTCCCCCGTTCTCGTTAGAAGTCCCCTTTAACTTTCAAATTCTTATGAATGTGAAACTAATGCAAAAAAATTCATGTCTGTTTATATTAAGTTTTTTTTTTTTTAAAGAAAAATTGTTTGAGAATTGAAATAAAAATTACAATAGAACAAATTGCAACAAATCCATGAATCAGGGATTTTGTGCAATTTTATATTTTAATATAAATTGTTTCGAAATCCTTTTTAACAAACGAAATCTCTTTCTTCCTTTTATTTATGTGATTAGGGGTTGCCAGAAGAAAATTTTATATGTGAACAAGAAAGGCTTGATAGAAGAGGAAAAAGATTGCCGTAGAGGGAGCAGAAGAAATGCCATCGACTTACTTACCAGATGGGCTTATCAGTGATTAAAAGTGATTCGTATCATAGGCGAAAGAGGGGCACTGACACCCTCAAGATAGAAGATACAACATACTTCCATTCAATATAATTAAAACTTTTGGATGGAAGCTTAGTTAAGACAATTTGTAAAAGAGAGAATTTAAATGGCCCCCCAATAGGATTTATTAAAAGATTTTCTAATTAAGATTCAATTCCATTATATTATAAATAAAGTTTAAAATATATTTTTGAAATATTTAATTGGGGGGGGGGGGGGGGGCCAGCAAAAAACACAAGAATTTTTTTTTGTTGACGA
>JAAAKE020096311.1:0-19440 GCA_010014785.2 Anisolabis maritima | reverse complement strand
GAAGATAGAGCAATAGTCAAGTTAATAACGAAATAGTGTATATATATATATATATATATATATATATATATATAATATAATTTTTATTACATGTTTATTATATGTATTTAAATCAACTACTTCATATTTAGCAATGAATAAAAAAAATATTGAACAAATGCTTTTAAAATTATATAATATTAATATTTATCAAATCCTGATGACATGCAAATTATATGTTTTCGTCGTAATAAAAGACAAAAATCACTTTTTAAGAATTTTATTCGGAGTAAAGATGAATATGATTACAATTAATGATTTGGAAGATCATTTGTTATGACTAACTATAAGTCTGAACTAAATGCCAAGGGATCAGATTTTTATATTTTAGGAGGAGAGGCAGAGGGATGGTTTCTTATTTCCGATGGAAGGGTTTTGATGATGGTGGGGAAGTGGCCTTTTCCCTATATATACTTAAGATATGATTCATTTAGTGAGTTTGGTCGTTAGTTAATTTTACAATAGATAGATTGTACAAAGGTCATTATTTACATAAGATAGTTTAGACTAAATTTACCACTTTGTTTGTACAATCATTAAGCATATTATCCTTTGTAAAACTGATAACATTAAAGCAAAAATATAATAATAATAAATGATTACATTTAATTTTAATTTTAATTAATTAAAAACTCCTAAAGTAGATGAAAAAATTGCAGGAATATTTTTTATTCAATTCTGAATTGAATGATATGTCATTTCCCGGGGCACCACCCGTCAGAGAGGGTAAAATTTACGTCTAAAAACGAGCGTAGACGTTAATTAATTTATATCTCTTTGATTAGAAGATGTACCTGTCTTAACGAAATTTTTCATGCATATTCTTTACTATAACCCCTATTTTATTTTTTATTATATACATATTATATATATATATTATTAGATTCAGAATCAGTAGACAAAATTTGGATATATCTAATACTTTTTGATCTATTGGTAAAAAACAAAAATACTAGATGCTAAATTGAACAACTTATTAGTTATATATGTGTATTCGATGCAGAATTATATTATTATATTATTACAATATAAGATGACTATCAATTGAGTTGGGTTTAGTTGTGGATATAAAATTAAAAATCACTAAAATTAAAATGTTTTTTGAAATGATATAATAAAATCGGGGTTATAGTAAAGAATATGTATGAAAAATTTCATTAAGGCACATCTTTTGATCAAAGAGATATAAATTAATTAACATCTAAGCTCGTATTGAGACCCCAGTTTCACCCTCTCTGACGGGTGGTACCCTGGTAAACCTCATATCATTCGATTCAGAATTCAATAAAAAATATTTTTGCAAATTTTCATTAGGGCACATGATCTACTTTAGGAATTATATAATATAAACATCGAAATTGGGTATTTTAACCCCTTTATGTCACTTTTCAACCCGAAAGAAATCGGCTGCTACTTTTTAAGATTCTTAAGATATTTAATAAAGAATTTTTTACCCAATTTCATTAGGGCACATCCCTTAGTATAGATTTGGTAGGTGTTTTTTTACAAAAAATAGGGTTATATGTTCAATTTTTCCCCCTTTGACGGGGAGTACCCCAATAAACGATATATCATTGGATTCAGCTTTCAATAAGAAATATTCATGCCAATTTTCGTTAGGACACACTGTCTACTTTAGGAGTTAAAATTAATTAATTAATGAAAATTCCTGCTTGTGTTGAAACTTTTTCTATTCTTTTTTATTTATTTCTTTGATTAATTTATTATATTTCTCTATAGAATTAAATTCCCCATCTTATACTCTTAATTCCCAAGAAATTTCGATCGGCCGCTAGCTCACCATGCTAATACTTTTGTATGTTTTTTTTCTTTCTTTAAAACATAGAATCCAAATTATGTGCATATATGCCCAAATGGCAAAGAATCTTAAATAAATAAATAAAATTGATATATTAATAAACATGAATCATAAGTTAAATTACTTGGTTAAATATTTTTAATACTTTAATTAGATAATAAATAGCTGTCAATTATAATAAAAAAAAAACACAATATTTATTTTCATTTATCGTTTATCATTTTTATTAATTTTTGATCATTTATTTGATAATTAACATTTTTTTAATTAAATTAACAGTTTAAATAATTCACTCTCCGGGCTCTCTATCTCATCTCTGCTTTTGTTAATCCCAGGTGCCAAGTTTCATTTAGTTCTTCATCTCCTTTGACACTTCCATGGACATCATTTCAACTTCTTACTAGTTTGAAATCGTTGAAATATTGTTAAGATTCAATGAGCAAAGAAAAAGCAGAAAAAAGCAAAAAAATCATGAATGATATAATTTAGTGAACATTTTAATGGTCCATTACATAAACAAAGCCGAGCCACTCCTAGATATAGAAATTCAAATCCTTAATAAAAACTAGCTTAATGAAATTTAATTTATTTTTCCATAAGATTAAAAATAGCTCCTTATTTTATTATTCATATATTCACTTTTTAATCCATTCAAATAAATAAATTGAAATGATTAAAAATTGATAAAATAGATTGTCACTTGATCATATTTTGTAAATGTCATTTTTTTATTTCTCATTTAGAAATTTTTCTTTTAATTTATTTAAAAACATTCAACAATTATTTATAATATATGATTACGTAATTCATTTCTCAATTTCATAATTTCTTTTTTATTTGCTGAATTTACTAAATTTCAAAGATTTTTTTTTTGCAATACGTTTTAGGAAGTTTACTTAATCTCAGATATAAAATGTTGGAGAGAGATATAGAATAAAAAATACAAGATTTTTTTTATTTGTGTGGCGACTGTTTCTTTATAAACAAACTCGACATGTGCAGCCCTCAGGCCTGGAAAAACAATTAAAACTTCACGCTTTCACTTTACTTTATATTGATATTTAAAAATACAAAAGCTTATTATGTGTTAATTTTCTTTCCTTTAATTTTTATATATTTAAAAAAAAAATTATATATAGATATCTTTACATAAATAATCAGGTATACATTTTGAAATAAATTAAAAATAAAAATATCTTTAATAAAAGATGCAATGTATTACTATTTTTTAAATTACCTAAATCCTAGTTTTATCCTTTCAATTTATTAAAGTATTATGTGTAAAATATACATTCCTTTCATTAAAAACATCGTGCATTTTCTGTCTTGCGTTATTCTGATAATAATTTTTAAATGAATATACTGACTGTTTTGAATTTCTTCCTTTTCAATTCCTTTTTTATATAAGATTATTTTTAATTTCAAAGGTGATTGATGAATGGAAAATAAAAAATTAGGATTTAGGTAATTTAAAAAATAGCAATACATTGAATCTTTGATTAAAGATTTTAGTTGATTTCAAAATGCTCCTGATTATTATAACTTTACATAAAAAGTTATATATCTATATAATTTTTTATTAAAAAATAAATGAAAAATGAAAGAAAGCGAAAGAAAAATAACTATTTACACTTACGCTTTTGTATTGTTTTTATTTTTAATCCAAAGTATGTTAAAAATGTTCGAGTGACGTTTTTAACTTAATTGTTTGTCCAGGCCTGTCTGTGGCACATACTGAAACTGATTATAAAAAACAGTTGTTAGACAAATAAAAAATTAAGTTAACTTCCTGAACAGTATTGAAGAATACTCTAATTCCATTCTTACATTGTCAAATTTAATTTTTTCAAATACTGAGAGTTTCTGAAGATAAAAACAGAAAAGAAATTAATTATTTCAGGAATTGAACCATCAAAGTGATAGACAATTAATTCCAATTTTCTTTCTCCTTCTTTCATTTTTCATTTATTTTTTAATAAAAAATTAATATATATATATATCTTTACATAAATATAATAAAAACTAAAAATAAAAATAAAAATATCTTTAATTAGTTGTAAATATAATTAAAAAATTAAGATATAAATAAATAAATTTTATTAAAATTTACATACATGAAGTGAAAACTCCCGGGACTAGCAATGAATGAAAATAACATTTTTTTGTCAATCACATACACAATACATATATACCAAATGGAGTGAAAAGTCCCGGGACTCGCCTCTACATGGCATTACCAACCAATACCCATAGAAAGTACCAACCTTCAATTCGTGTCAAATTTTCATTACATTTCGGCCATTAGATTACAAGTAGAGGTCGTGACGCTACTTTTGTTTGTATCAATCAAAAATTGATTTTATTCTTCAACATATTTTCCTTCAAGAGTGATACATTTATTCCAATGATCCTCTAACTTGGATTCCTTTCATATAGTACGATTTGTCAAGGGCTCCAAAATATCCATTTGTTTCATTTTCAACATTCTCATTTGTCTTCTCTTGGACTCAGGTGTGTAGTGATGGACCCATTTTTCATTCGTTGTTATGAAAAAACTCATTTTATTACGCCGAAACAAGTTCAAACCGCACTCTGAATAGTTGACACATTGTTTTTGGTGAATTGTTAAAAAATGCGGCATCCAAACAAAAGTAGCGTCACGACCTCTACTTGTAATCTAATGGCCGAAATGTAATGAAAATTTGACACGAATTGAAGGTTGGTACTTTCTATGGGTATTGGTTGGTAATGCCATGTAGAGGCGAGTCCCGGGACTTTTCACTCCATTTGGTATATATGTATACAGTTTATTAATATAATGCATAGACCAAATTCCTTGTTTTCTCCTATGTTCTTCATTCTCCTTGACAATCTTTATTTTTAAAAACTGTTTCTATCCAGTCTTGTTCAGGTGTATGTGGACATTCTCCTCCGATAACATTGACATGTTCCTTAGCCCAAAGAGCATGTTTATAAATTGTACAATCACAAACCAAGGGATTCCTAAATAAAGAAATTTGTCCAATTCTCGCATTCTCATAGAATGCTTTCGAATTGATAAATGTTAATTGATTATCATCAAGGTCGATGGATTCTAGATGATGAAATTGATTGAAAAGTCCGTTTGGAAGAAAAGTGATGTTATTTTCCCTAAGATGAAGAGTGGTAAACGATGATGGCGACAATTCTTGAAAGACATCCCTTGGGAGAATACTTATTTGATTATCACTTAAATCCAATTGAACTAAACTCGTTAAACCAGCAAAGTATTCTTTGTGAATTGATTCTAAAGCAGAATTGCCTAAATAGAGATGTTCAAGGCGATTCAATGTGTAAAAAGCTCTTGTTAAAGATCCCATTTTATTATTGGAGCTTAGATCCAATAAAATCAGATCTTGTAAGCCAGATATCTCTATTTTCTCAATTGAATTATTTGCTATGTGTAGATATTGAAGATTTTTTAATCCATGAGGAAGCATTTTTAAATTATTCGACTCTAAAATTAACGTTTTTAATTTGTTCAGGCCATAGAACGTATCAGCAGTGATTTCAGCGATATTGTTATCAGACAAATCTAAGAAATCTAACGAAGGGTGCTTCTCATTGAAATTTACCTTTTCTATATTACAAAATCGGAGTCCGAGATTTTTCAAATTCCGCAGTGATTTAATGTCTTGGCTCGTAAGTGAATTCATTGGAATTTTCAAATTGATCGTTTCCAATGAAGAGGCTTTCGATAAAATCTTCCAAATATTCTTCTGCTCAGAATTGACTTTTAAAATTATTTTTTTTAGTTCTTTCAAATTCGCCAAAACGTTCAAAGGCAATTCTTGTAATTCATCTCCAAAAACGATTTTTTGGATTTTTTCATTCTTCCTGAATAAGCCATCGGGCAAATGCTTGAAAGGATTCTCTCCAAGGTTTAATAATTCCAAATTTTCGTTCTCCTCAAAGCAAGACTCGGGAATTTCTTTGATTTCATTATTTGCAAGAGATAAAAATTTTAACTTTTTCAAATTTCTCAAAACGTCACAATTGAGCATTTCTATGGAATTTCCATTTAATTTCAAAATCTCCAAATTTTTTAGATTTTCAAATAAAGCCCAAGGGTTTCTTATTTGATTGAGTTTTAGGGAAAGCGAAATTAATTCTTTATTATTTCTAAAAATATCTCTGGGGTAAGTTTTGATTTCCTCATTCGAATCCAAACTAAGAGTCTGAAGCAAATGATTTCGTTCAAATGAATTTGCATGCAATTCTTTGATTCGATTTCCATTCAAGTTGAGATTCTCTAGATGGAGATTCTTTGAAAGACACAAATCCCCTTCCAGGAAATTGTTTTCAAGCGACAGGAGCTTTAAATTCTCTAAATTTCCCAAAACGTCGCAGTCGATTCTTTCTATTCGATTTGATGCTAATTTCAAATTTTCCAACTTTTTTAGGTGAATGAAACTCCTCCAGGGATTTTCCAGACGGTTCCCTTCCAAAGAAATGGTAACCAATTCTCGATTATTTCTAAAGATATTTTCAGATAAATTTCTCAAATTGTTCCTGTCCAAATTTACACTTTTTAAATTTTCATTTTTTATAAATAAGTCCTGGGAGAATTTTTCGATCCCGTTCGAACTCAAACTGAACGTTTCCAGATGCAAATTCTCTGAGAGGCACGAGGTCATGATCTCGTTATCATCGTTGTAAAGAGAAATAGAAAAATGCTTTAAATTTCTCAAGGTCTTTAGAACGCGGCAATTCATCATTTCTTGCGATTTCAAAGAGAGATATTCTAAATTGTTTAAATTCTCGAGAGCTGGCCATGGATTCTTTAGCGTTGCACTCTCTAGTGAGAGGAAGACAAGTTTCCGGTTATTCCTAAAAATATTTCTGGGAATTCTTTTTAAAGGATTTTCATTAATATTTAATCGCTCAAGATTTTGATTTTTGTCGAATAAATTCTCTTCTAATATTTCTATGTCATTAAAATCCAAGTTTAAAGTTTGCAAATGAATATTCTTTGAAAAACAAAATGATTCAATTGTTCCAATTTTATTAGCGAAGAGAGACAAAGATTTCAAATTTTTTAACGTTCTTAAAACGTCACAATCAATTTCTTTAATTTTGTTCCATTCTAAAGATACATTTTCTAAATTCTCTAAATTCGTAAAAACATGCCAGGCATTATTTATTTTATTCTTATTCATGGAGATGGATTTCAATTTTTTATTGTTTTTAAAAAGATCCCTGGGCAAAGATTTTAGTAAATTCTCATCTAGGATCACTTGTTGGAGATGCAAATTATTTTCAAAAAGGTTTCCCGGAATGTCCTCTAATTTATTACCGGATAAATTCACTCTTTTCAAATTGACATATTTAGATAAATTAATTGTCTCTAATAATTGATGACTGAGATTAATTTCTTCAATTTGGGTGTCGATTTCTCCAATTGGGTTGGCGGTAACCGAAAGAAGAAAAGCACATGCAGAAGCCACTGGAAGTAAAAAGTTTCATTTAAATAAAAATTTTATTTACAGGGCGTTAATCTATTCTAGCTTTAAAGGAAACAAAACAATTTCTTCCCCCTCCCTAGAATAGAATTTTTCTTTTTCTATTTTCACTCTCTGATGGATATTCGTGTGAATGTTGTCAATCCATCTTTCAAGGCTTGTTTCGTTAAATAGAAGGCCTAACAGACTTGGTCAAACTAAATGAGATTTTTATTCCTTTCTTGCGCCTCAGGATTATAACTTAGCTTCTTATAAAAAGAAAAAGATATGATATAAATGATTAGGTGCAGGCAGCCAAGGATGCAATAGAAAACAATTATTTATCCTTGGTTACATTGGCAGATTCAGGGGGGAGGGGGCTCTATGTCGCGAGTCCCTGCTTGGCTGCCTGCACCTTAATCATTTACACATCAACAGGCATTAAAAAAAAAAAGTGTACGATAACTGTCCATTTGTTTAAATTAATTAGTAAACTACGTTTAAGATTTTATCTTAAACCCTTAAATGAAACCCCAGAGGGGAGTGGACAGCCCAGGCATTTTATGTTGACCTGTGTCCTTGTTATTAAGTAAGAAAGATAAACTTTCTTGGGACTGCAAACTATATCTTCTAAACATCTTGTGGATTTTCTCAGAGAATCCAGGAATGTGGCCAAGTAAGAATATAATGAATGAATTATCATTAATTGGTTGATAATTGAATTAATCTTAATATTTTCTCTGCCTTACGTCTAATTGCAAAATTAATTCAATGACTGGGACATTTTGAATTTCAAATATATGAGTTGGTTATCTATTAAAAAAATGAATTTATAATAAATTTGATCCTGGGATTATAAATATTTATTTGCAAAGAGCTCCAAGGTATAAGAGCTGACTTATTTATTTGTATTAATTAAACAAACGTTTATTTTGTAAAAAAATTCTATATATAGATATGCCTAAATAAATGACTTAAAAATACAAACAGCCATCTGTTCACCACATCTATTTCTAAGATAACTTCGGACATTAGTTCGACCTCAGATGCCGAAAAAGACTTACCATAAAATAATGACATTGTAGTATTATAGTTCCAACAATAACAAGGGAACGTAACTCTTGATGTAAATGCAAATTTGTTTTTGAAATGCTTTCACATTTATATATATATATATACCCACATACAAATTATTGCTAGATTTATATAATAAAAAGATAAAGGGGTAATCCCGATTTGTTAAAGGTCAGGTCAGAGATAACAGATTGGAATATACATTTGTTGAGTGAGTCATTCAAATCTGAGAACAACAAAATAACATTTAGAATTCCCCGAAAGATTAATGGAAAAATTTTTTCTAGATTCTTGAATTGTAGCAAAACGTCTTTTTCCAATGAATTTTAAAATAATTATATTTCTTTCTAATATAGGATCTCTTTTCCTTACGAGTCGATCGTTTTTTTTCATATTAAAAAGATTCTTTACATCTTTAGGAATTCGTTAAATACTGGTAGATTTTGCAAAAGAGAGAAATTCCAAGTCTAGGCTCAGTCTCTGGTGGTATCCAGTCTTAAATTATAATATTAATTAATATATTTGTTGATATACAAAACATATCATATTAATAAACAACAATGAACGCACTTCGGAAGCAATCATTATTTTATATAAAAATTATATACAGAAAATATTTATAAAACTCTAAATGGCTAAGCTGCAGCCGAAAAAGAGATTAAATCAAATTAAAAAAAAATCTTGGTGGGTAATAACCCCAATATAAACATCTTTTGTTAGAGTAATCCCTACTCCATTTCCTCTTCTAGAGAAAACTAACAGGTCTAACAAAGAAACTTCTCATTTAATGCATTTAATATTATTAATATTGATTAATAATATTTAGTGGAAAAAATTGGTCTGTTTTTTATTTAGGTCATCAAAGTTGCCAAAGTCTGTGAAATCGAGTTTGATATGTCTTTTCTTAAGCATCTTTCCCTTTTATAATTAAAATTAAAATTAGAAAGAATAATCTTTGATTTTTTAACATTAAATTTATTTGAAATTAAAAAAATTACATTATATGACAAAATTATCTTATTGTCATTTTATATTAAAACAATATTAAAATCGATTGAAATGACTACAATTAAAAAATATATATATATTATTTATTTTATGCAAAATAGAATAAAAAACTTGTAACAAAATGAAAGTATGTATATATAAATATAAAAATATATTAAATATATATATATAAATGTCTATGTACATATAATTTATTTTTAATAAAGTTAATATGGCAAAGTTTAAGTTGAGAAAGTAGATTTACGAGAAAAAAAACACGAATTTCAGGTTTAAGGGAATACACTCTGCATTCAATTTTGTAATTAAAATATTAAAAATTTGCTGAATAAAATAAAGATGTCAATCAATTCAATCTTTTATCTTGAATCAGATTGCGGCTGGCGAGTTTTTCACCTTTAAAAAAAAATACAATTTCTTTTAGATAATTTTCTTGTTGAAGTTTTCTTTTCATTAAAATTGATGAGACAAGTAGACAAGAACATAAGAGGGAATTTTAGTGCCCTTAGATTTCATGAAATAAGAAAAGGGGAACCACGCGTACTCGCCAATCTAACAGATAATAATTCTTCGCCTTCCCTCGCCTTTTATATATATATATATAATTTTCGCAAATTGGGATCTTTCGTTTTAATCGGTATCGAGATCGTTTTTTTTTAGCTTTTATTTTTAGAGATTATTCGTTTGTGTGTATTTATCATTTATTAAAATTATAAAAAAAAAATTAAATTGTTTACTTTTTTTTGTCTTTTCGGCATCTGAGGCCATATAGACATTATACGATATATACTCTATTTATTTACATTGATCCAGATATTTATTTACATTAATTATCCAAAAAATTAAATTAATTTGACAATTGAATTTATTTTATTATTAAACATAGGAATTAAAAATATTTATATTTTGTTACCATGGCAATGGGTCTTATCTTTTCTATGGTATACGGAAAATCCAAAATTGAGGGCCCAACACTATTGATTGAGATAAGAAATTATTAATAGATCTTAAAGAACATTCTATTTATTATATGTACAGTATAGCCAATTTAATCAATATTGTTAGAATATTTTTAGATAAAACCGAAAAAAAAATCTAAAAAGAATACATCAGTAAAGTGGGCCCCCTATTTGGGAGAGGGAGGAGGATAAGGGTTAATAGATTTCAAAGATCACCTGATAAATAAATATTTGATGAATTTTAATCAAAATCATCATAGCAAATTTTGAGAAAATGGAAAAAAAAACTAAAAAAGTACTAATATTCTTTGGTTGATTTTATTCAAGTCTTCGAGGTGCATGCGATCGCCAAAAAAATCGATGTTGAGATTTCAACGAAAATATACGCAATGAGGTCTCGCAAAATGGTCTATCTCTCTCTCTCTCTGTGTGTGAAGAAGATATCTCCAAAATGAAAAACCTAGGAGGCTGAAATTTTATATTTAAGCTAGGTTCTCTCATCGCTTTTCAATAAAATCGGCCAAGTACTTTAGTGATTTACTCTTTTAGTTTTTTTCCAATTTTCTCAAAATTCGCCCTAACGATTTTGATAAAATGGCTGTACATATAATAAATTATATCATTTTTAAGATGTTTTAATCATTTTCCACCTCAAGATAGTGTGGAGCTCACAATTTTGGATTTTAAATAGCCCAGAGAAAAAATAGGAAGAGCTGTTGCCTTGGTAACAAAATATAAATATTTTTAATCTTTATGTTGCTCGGTCCCTTGGTGTCTGGCTTCGCTTCCCCTCCTGAACGAAAAAAATTTATTTAAATTATATTGACTACCAATTAATTTAAATAAGGACGGTGTCTAAATGGCCTCAGATGCCGAAAGACTAAAAAATTTCTATTTTTATTAAATCATTTTTATTAATTAATAATAATATTCAATTGCCAATTTAATTTAATTTTTTTTTTTTATAATTTTAATGAAAAATCTCTAAAAATAAAAGCTAAATAAAATTGTGAACCGGTTACCAAGGGGTTTGACGCCAAAAATCTGGGGCGACAGCATAACACATACACACACACACAAACAGATTCTAAGTAGAAACTCTTTGAAATTTTATAATTTCTTTTAAATGTATTGTATAATGTAAACAATATATCTTAGAAATAGCTTCTCAAGTTTATCACTAAAGACCGTTGCTATTGTTTTTGTTTTAAGTCTTTTTCGGCATCTGAGGTCATTTAAATTTCGTCCGTATTTATTTATATTTAATTAAGAGCCAATACAGTTGTTATCGTTTCTAATTACTCTCGGTGGGAATTTCTTCTCGAACTCGCTTTTTTCTCAAACATTTTTAATTCCTTTGAAATAGGTGTGAATTGCAACTCATTTTCTTCCAAGTTGAGGAGAGAACACAACCAAAAGTGACTGTATGATTGGTGCTAACGAATACAGGCTCCCTCACCTATTTAAACATTTCGTTTAAATAAGGAACCTGTAACGCATTTCTATTTTGTATAATTCATCAATTGAGAAAGAGTTACTTGGAACCCACCCTCTAAATTGTACGCTGCCTTTTTATCAGGGCGTTAACTGGGACGTTCTCCTTGACGGCGTGTGTCAAACTTGGAGATTCTTAAAAGCTAAAATTTTTAAATCTTGAGAGACTATGAATTTTTGAAATGTTGTCACAAAGCGATTTCCCTTAAATATGAATAAATATAATCATAAAAATGACTAGATTAAAAAAAAATTATATATACGAAGGCAATCCGAAATATAAGGTCTCCAAAACGCTGGGGTCGCAGGGAAACGCGGCTGTTAGCCACTCTGCCGTGTTTGTTGCTTCCCCCACTTTTAACCAAGCCATCGTTTAGCCTGACTTTTTATTCAGTTTTGGCTCGGCAGCCGTTCGTAATGAAGCTCCCGCTTGCCGCTACCGCCAGGTGCAAAGTTCGCGCAGTTATTCGGTTTTTGAACGCAAAAGGCATTAAACCAATCGAAATTCATCGCCAATTGACGGAAGTATGGAGAGTCGTGCATGGATGTCAAAAACGTCCGGAAGTGGTTAGGGAGTTTATAGCTGGTCGCATGGAAAATCACGACGAAGAAAGAAGAGACCGTCAATTCCCGACGAGTCCGAACTTGGCACCCAGTGATTACCACTTGTTTCTTAAGTTAAAAGAACATTTGGCGGGAATGTGCTTCAGTGACAATGACGAGGTGAAAGAAACGCTGACGTTTCCTCAAAGGCATGGCGGCGAGCTGGTATGACATGGGTATACAAAAACTGTCACAGCACCTACAAAAATGTATCGACCGAAATGGCGATTATGTAGAAAAATAGAGGAATATTCAAGCTTTAAAATAATGTATCAATTATTAAAAATAAACTTTTTTCTATTTCTAAAAAACCAGAAGACCTTATTTTTGGGATTGCCCTCGTATATATATATCTACTTTATCAATAACAGATTTGAGCATTCTGATTTTCTACTTTTGGAAGAACATTTAAGCGTTAAGTCTTATCATGAAGACACACATGACTAGAGTATACTTGTCGTTGTGATTTTTTTTTAATTGACTTTTAGTTGCATCAAACAACAAATTCTCTAGAAATATCTATTTCTTTATTTAATTTACCTCGAGCGACCTTCTTAAATTAAATAGAGTTAATTTAGTCAACTATACCTGAATAATTAATCTTAAAATATCTTTAACGGTATCATAAGTTGCAAAGCTAATGCCAACAGCCACTGGTCCCTTCACCCAATTCATACTTAAGCCTTTAAAGAATCCTCCTTTAATTCCTTCATCCCTGAAAAAAAAAAATTAAGTGTCTAGCGTTTAACAAATAAATAAAAAGTGTGTTCGAGTGATTAAGACTAACTTTTCTATAAAATATATATCTTATATATATATATAGTCTCTGAATGTTTAAAAACTTGAAATTTATAAACTCTTCCAACTGAAAAAAATGAGCCCAACGAGGAATCGAACCTTGGACTCAGTTTGCAACTAAACAGACTGACTACTATACCACCATGGTCTGTGAGACCTTTTTCTTAAATTGCTAATTTTTGCCATCAGATGAATCCAGCGGGGATTACTTAATTTTCCGTCAGCAAGGTGCAGTGCGGTGGAAAATATGAAACCTGGGTTCGATCCCAGACTGTAAGAGATCTTTTTTTGGATGTGCGAGTTAATATAATAAATATTAATTACTAATTTTCTATTTTCTAATATATTAAAATGACCCATCTCCCTAAAGCGTTCAATTTCCGATACCCATATTTGACAGACTGACTATTACCGGTATACCATAATAAAAAAAACCACAATAAAGCAGAGTGTCCTTTGAAGATGTCACCTTATAAAATTATAAAATTTTCCTTTTTAAATTCCAATTAAATATTAATCCCTAGCTTAGAGTTTTGTTACTTTAACTTTCCCAACATCCAAGTAAATATATAAATTTATTGATTTTTTCATAGGATCGGATGAGGATTCACCGATCCTTCCTTCTTTATTAACAAATTTTTTGATTTGGGTGTCAACCTCTCATTTACCGATATATTTTCATAAGAGTTCCTAAGATTGTGTCGTAATGGCCCCCAGTTAATGTCGCAGTTTGCATCCGTCGTCGAACGATATCCAAAGGATAAGAAGATGTTTGCCCAAGGACACCAGCAGCTGCGCCGAAACACAAACTGGCCACGGGATTCCGTGCTGATGAATTAGTAAAATCTAAAAGAAAAAATCCTTTTTGTTTGGAGAGGCTTTTATGAAATAAAGGGCCTTTGAAAAATGTCTTTTTTTAAATCTATAAATGAATGATTAGAGAGCTCTTTTAATTATTTAATCTCAAATAGAAATATGGGAGAGCTCGGTAAATAAAAACAATTGCTTAGAGTCGGAGGCCGGATTCCTTACAATTAGCAAAGTTTTAAACTCAGAGGAATTTTATAGCGAAATGTCGGAATTGTAAATTAAATTTTAAATTTAAATTTTTTATTTATATCGCATGTTTTTCTCTCTTTTTTTTTACTTACTTTCGTAATTTTTTTTGAGAGTTTCATAAGTAAAAAAGCTGACTCCTGCGTAAGGAATAACTCCTAAAATAGTTGGCACATATCCTCTATAAAAGGCTCTTGGGCCTTCTTCAATCCAGATTTTTACAAAAACCTAAATTAATAAAAAAAAAAAAATATATATATATAAATTCGAGAAAAAGAGAGAAAGTAGAATTGAAGAGAAAAGCTTACCTGCCTCAGAGTTCCATATTGTTCTTTATGAGTAACCGCCATCCGAGCTCTAGCCAAATCTAAAGGATAAGTGAGCGATTGAGATGTGACGCCAGCAAGGGAACCCGCTAGTAATCGCATCACTGGTGACGTTCTACAGAAAAAGCCTTTTTACTTACAAGCAGCTATCCAGGAGAATTTTTCCTTTTTTTTTTTTTTATATAGAAAAATAATAAGAAAATAAATAAAATAACTGTTTGTCAGCCCACAGGCAAGTCCTGAAGATGGATGGCGTTTAGACTCTGAAACGCCGAGAGGAGTAATAAATTATTTGGGCCTACACACAGTTCTATTTATTTCCATTTTTTTTATAGTTTAAAAGTCAGGAAGGGGGTGCATTCAATTTTTTCTAGAATGCCATCTCTGGCTAGAAAACTAATGCCTGGTTTCATAGAGTGATAGGGTTATTTGGATCAAATTGTAGATTGGTGTAGTTCTAATTCGATGAAACTCAACCAATCTAAATCTAATTTAATTAGGTTTAGTTAAATAAATAAATAAATATGGTTTGTTCAGAAAATTATTCGGTTAATGGAAATATTATCAATGAATCTAAATTTTATAATTATTTGGGAATTCATATTCAGGCAAATTTAAAATGGGATGCGCATATTAATTATATAGTCAATAAGGCTTATAGGAAGTTGGGGATGTTTGGTAGAGTTTCGAAAGGTACGTCCAAGGAAGTCAAGTCCGAAGTTTATTTAACTTATGTGAGGCCTAATCTAGAGTATTGTTCAGTGGTTTGGGACCAACATCCGCAGAAGTTAGGAAGGAAAATAGATATGGTTCAGAGGAGGGCAGCTATGTTTGTTTTTAGAAAATTTTATAGGTTTAGTATTCGTACTTTAATGATTAGCGAGTTAGGTTGGAAAGGAGGGAGTGGGCTAAAAGTGATATTTAAGTATCAAGGATTTAGGAGTTGGGAGGAAATATCAAGTAGGTTTCAGAAGCCAAATTATTTAAGTAGGATAGATCATAGGAAGAAAATTCATAAGCCAAAATTTTCCATTCGTTTGTAGGGTCTGATATTGATTTGTGAATAAGTTTGACTTTCCCTCTTTGGGATTATAGTCCTCTGCCCCATATGATTAAATCTATTAAAAATTTTGTCACGTCCTAATGTACTAGAGTTGAAAATTTTATTTAGTTCTCAAGCGTAGAGATTAGCTCAGGTAGAGGTCATACCATCCTTGTTAAGGTTTTGGCCAGGTTTTCCTTAACAGGCGAATGTCGGGATGGCTAATACGTCGTGTACTCCTGGTCACGTGTTATTACACGCAATGTTTCATCATGTTTTTATCTTTTCTTTCAATAGAAATGTATGAACATTATTTGTTAATGAACATACATTTCTACTTCTAGCATTTTTTTCGTATTTTTTTTTTTTTTGTTAATTGTTTGTTGTTTTCGGTAATGTAATTTGTAAGTTTGTATTTGTGTTTGGTCCTAGCCACCGAGGACTTATGCTTCTAAGCAGGTTATATTAATAAATTTATTTATAACTTTAATGGTCAGTTTGTCACCTTGTATTCTTATCGACATCTACCCAAAGGATTCTCTTCCATTGTTCATGAGCTGTGAATTGAATGGCGGCGTAGGGCACTATCCTCGCCATGGTTGCCGAATTCCCACGCCAAAGGCTTAGGACTCCTTCCTTTTTTATACATCGTTTTATAAATCGTATCGCTTCTTTTGCTGAATATGGAGACTCTGAAATCTAAAGAACAATTCTTTTAGGTCTGCCTCAATGACTTGTTATTAGTAAACACTGGGGTAGTACTTACTTGAAAATTAATTTTAGTCCTATCAAGTGGGGCTATAGTTGTTTTGGCAGCCGCTCCAGCAGTCGCTCCAGCCACCAGACTTGTCCATACTAGAGAAGTATTTGCTAGCTGAAAAAAAATTGAGATGGACAACACAATTTAGAAATTATAATTCAAAAAGATTAAAGGTGAAACAGTGACGGAGGTTACAAACGGAAAAAAGACAATACTGATGAGTCTGCAACTCAGAAAGGTGTGAAAGGAGAGGAAATCAGCCTCTACCTTTTAGTGTGAAAGGAGGGGAAGTGAGCTTCTATCGAAATAAAACTCCCACTATGTGAAACGTAGTTTCGGCTTTAATTAAATAATGCTAGTTAATACAAGCTCATTATTATATATTAGTTATATAATAACTCATTGCTTAACGCAATGAGCTTGTATTAACTAGTGACTCTAGTGAATGAAGATGGCATTATTTAATTAAAGCCGAAACGTTTCACATAGTGGGAGATTTATTTCGATAGAAGTTCACTTCCCCTCCTTTCTCATATTTCTAAAAAATATATGTATGCTTAAGACAGTGTGCTTATAGTGGCCATTGTTTTTAAGTCTTCGACATCTGAGGTCTTATTTATTTAAATTAATTGGTGGCCAATATAATAAAATAAATTTTTGTCGTTCGGAACGGGAAGTGAACCTCTGTCCTTTGGAACATGGGGCGAGAGCTCTACTTCTGCACTTAGGAACAGGACCTATGATGGCCATCCAAGTTTATTTTATTTGTGGATGGTGGTGACTTTGTTCGCAAAGAGCTCGTTTTACGTGATGTTCCCCTGGAGATGCTTCTTTTTTATTTTGTGCCAGCTATTACTTCATTTCTTTTCCCGTCCCGCCCATGTATGAAGACTTTCCTCTTTCCAGCCAGGTCCTAATTGATCCCCTGTCCTCTGCCATTTGCCAATAACGGCATAGAGAAGAGAGGGAGGATGAATATTTGATATATAAACATATTCTCGGCCTCTCCCAGTGAGATGTGTTCATCTCATCTGCAAGCTTTATCTCTTAGTTGAGAGTTCGGGGAAGAGGACGAGAAGATGTCGAAAATCATGGCATTTAGACATACAGCCAGTCTGAAAAGTACAGTCAACATTTGATAAATAAAGATTTAAAAAAAAATTTTTTGCTGTTTTTTATTTGATTGCCTTGCAGAGCACCATTTATAAAATTATTAAATATAGTTATCTTTCTTAGCTTCCCTCGCTGGCTTCATCTACATTTATTTCTCTTCTCCGACGACTGATACAATTTTTTTCTCTAATGTTAAAGTAGATAGCCATAATTGATTGCCTTTGCCTAGTGCTCAACTCTATGGAAAGGATATATCTCTGGGGTTTTGGATGGGACCGTCGTTTTAATAAAATAAAAAATATTTTTATATTTTAGCCTTTCCTACTTCTTGAATTAGAAAATATCTAATTAAAAGAAATTTCCTTTTTCTTACTTACCTCTTTTTTTGTAGTCGTTGTTATCCTTTTTTCTTCTTTAGTTAGCATACCTGCATTTTTTAAGGGGAACCTTTAAAACAAAAAGAAAATAAATCTTTTCAAAATATCTTCAGTTATATAATTAATAACAAAAATAGTTTTTTCTTAATTAGATTATATAATTAAGTATTAAATGTTAATTAATTACTATTAAATTTATATGAGCAAAAAAATGAGATTTTATTTCACATGATTTATAAATGTGATAACTAAAAATGCAAATCATTTTTTTTTTTTATTTAAATTTTATTTAGTAAATATAAAGAAAGAATGAATACTTACACAATTTAATAATCTCCAAATTAAAATAAAATTATAAAATAAAATGACGAGTTAATAAAATATAAATTAAATAAATTTAGAAGAAAGAAAAGAAAACTTATTAGTAATGTTACTCTACTAGCATAGCGATTTGGATTCGATTATTCAATTGAGAAGACCTTTGATCATCTTTGACGTCTTGACATCGAAAATAGACTGAAGTTAGAAATAAAAATAGAGATAGGACTGAACTAGGTCAAAAGAAAGGAACTAAGAAAAATAACTCGTTTTAAAAAAAAGAACGATTGTTTTAAAGCATTGTAGCCAACACACCATTTTTTAAAGTATTTGTCGGCATCTGAGGCCATTTAGATTCCATCCTTATTTATTAAAATTAATTGATAGCCAATATAATTTAAATAAATTTTTTTCACTCAGGGTGGAAAGTGAACGACTGTCCTTTGATACATGAAGTCAGACCTCTAACTCTGAACTAAGGGACAGGGCCACCAACACAACATTTAAAACTTTTTCATAATCTACTCTACACTGCACTGTCCCTTGGTGCAGAGCTAGAGGTTTGGCTTAACTTAAGAGTGGTGTAGTTCTAATTCGATGGAACTCAACCAATCTAAATCATATTTAGTTAGGTTTAGTTGTAGAAGTCTTGTTTGTTCAGAAAATTATTCGGTTAATGGAAATATTATCAATGAATCTAAATTTTATAATTATTATATAATGGGAATTCATATTCAGGCAAATTTAAAATGGGATACGCATATTAATTATATAACCAATAAGGCTTATAGAAAGTTGGGGATGTTTGGTAGAGTTTTGAAAGGTACGTCCAAGGAAGTCAAGTCCAAAGTTTATTTAACTTCTATTTTGTGAGGCCTAATTTAGAGTATTGTTCAGTGGTGTGGGACCAACATCCGCAGTAGTTAGTGAGGAAAATAGATATGGTTCAAAGGAAGGCAGCTACGTTTGTTTTTAGAAACTTTTATAGGTTTAATATTCGTACTTTAATGATTAGCGAGTTAGGTTGGAAAGGAGGTAGTGGGCTAAATTGAAAGTGATGTTTAGAGCGTATCAAGGATTTAGGAGTTGGGAGGGAATCTCAAGTAGGTTTCAGGAGCCAAATTATTTAGGTAGGGTAGATCATAGGAAGAAAATTCATAAGCCAAGATTCTTGAAA
>JAAAKE020096300.1:0-19445 GCA_010014785.2 Anisolabis maritima | reverse complement strand
ATTTCATCAAACAAGAATAAGTAAATGTTTTGTTTTATTCATAACCCCCCCCCTCCCCCCCCCCCCCCCCCTCCCCACTCCTTCCAGATAAATACATTATTTTTCATTCACGAATTTTTTGATCCTTAAAAATCGGACAAAATTTGGAAAGAAGAAAATGCAGAACATTTCTAAACCCGGCTCTGCCTCAAATACAAACCCAAAAATGGAATTAACTTTTATAATGAAGAACACTATATATACGATAAGTAGGAGATGAAGGGAAGTCAATTTTTGTAATTCATATAAGAAAAGGCTAGCGGGCTTGGCCGGAGAGAAGAACAACAGCCACCAAGATCTTCGTTGTCAAGCAAGGCCATGTAGCGATGAAACTCGGATGAGTGGCCCAGGGAACAAGGGTGTTGAAGCCAGGGTCATTTGTTTATTCAAAATTACATATATATGTAATTTATCAACTCTAGCTAAATCTTAGCTGCCGAAAAGAGTATAAATGAAATTTTAAAAAAATTAAAAAAAGATTTTTGAGGCGGTCAAGAATACATAGATATAACCAAAACGGAAACAAGGCTCTCCGTCACTTAGCCTTTCGCTTCAAGAGGGGAGAGCAGACTGACATCGAGAGAGTAGAAAAACTTCTTAAATAAAAAAATCTTAACTATAATAATGCAATGAAAGTCTCTGGCTGGGTTATATGAACAAAAAGTTAATGTAATTAAGTAAATAATCTTAAAAGAGACCATTGGTCGAATTATGAAAAAACTACTAAAATCACACAAAGAAGTAGTTCAAATCGTCTTCGGGGAGAATAAACGGGGCATATCACGTTATAAATACAATCAAATTTATTTTAAATAATCTTGAAAAATAAGGAGCAACTAAAAACAAGGGCCAGAATAAGAAATTATTAATTCAAAAGAAAAATATTTGGTTTCTATTTTTCCATTTACTGAATTTATTAAAAACTACTCATGGGTTCCTAGCAAGAGTGGAGCATTGTGAATTTGCGCCTCTCATCTATCATTCGCAATGTCAACTTTGTTATGATTACTCTAAGAGTTAATCGATAGATCTGATTTTTCTGGAGGGGGGAAGAGGTGTAAAATATAATATCTGGTACTTACATTTAAATGAATGTTTTTTAATAAAAATAAGTGAAGTGGCGGGTTCCCGTGTACCTCAACTCGGCTGTGATCGGCCAACGAATGAATGTTCAATATTCGCCAGCCAAGAAGAGTTGGTAAATTTGGACGCCGGGGGGAGTTGAGAAGTGAGGAGAGAAGTAAAGCAGTAAAGAACCAGGGAGTGAGGAGTGTGTCAGGGTCCCCCCCCCGAAAAGCCAAATAGGCGATGATCTCAACCAACTCCCACCACCTGCCTCTTATCACCGGGGGGACAGAGAGGGACGTACGATAATCAATCGCCGTCCCATTAACATCATATATAAATATAGACAAAAGCATTTTATTATATTTTCTTTTAGCTTCTAAAAAAAAGCGGTTTAAAATGAAATAATTAATCTCTTTTAAGTTTTTCTAAAACAAGGAAGATAAATGATAATGGGTTAATTTTCTTTCTCTTTCGATGTGAAGGAAGTTAATGCTATGCGTCATTTCTCTTTCCAAAATATACTTAAAGAATATTTGGCCCCCCTTCAAAGGCGGCAAATGCGTCATTTTATAGGACAAAAGGTTATTTAAGGGGGGGGGGGGGGGAGGCATCCCCAGATTAAAATGAGAATTCAAAAAAGTAGTGACAAGAATGCCACTTTCCTATAATATGGAAGTAAGGCAATCAATTCAAGTTCAAACCAGAAAAATTGAAATATATAACTATTTTAAAGTAATTAATACCAATAATATTTAAAATTGTTCTATTCAATATGAACAATTTTTATTAGAAAAATTTTTAATATCTTTTTATGAGAATTATTAATTAGAAGACCTCAGATATAAAAAAATTTGAAAATTTGAAAAAAAATTTTATATCTGATTTTTCTAATAAAAATTCTGCAAAATGATGAATTCAACAATTTTGCATATGTATATTAATTGCACTAAAATTAATAAAAGTTTGGGGAGGTATTTTGACTTTTCTGGTCCAAATAAAGTACCACTTTGACTTCTTGACAAAAGTTGATATTGCTAATGCTCCTGGTTTAAAGGCTTCTATTGAATTTTGTTTCAATCCGACAAGCCTTTCAGCCAAAATCGTATCTATAAACAGACACCATCCCCTCTGGTTACGATAGGTAGGATGAAAAAAAAACAGTTTGTAAAATCATTAAGGGTATTGTTTATTTTATATTAGAAAAAGAAAAGGAGAGAGAAGGAGAAGGCGAATATTTATCAAAAGAGTAAACTTAGCATCTGACCTACCTTCATTAGAGAATCCTTTTCCTTTTCTTTTCTTTGATTGGGAAATGTCGTAACAACAAACTGAAAAAATACTAACTTTAAATAGGTGTTCTACATCTGAAATAAATACAATATCAATAATATCCTCATCTTCTGCCAAGGCAAGCTTTCCACACACTCACTCACACACACGACTCAGAGCGATTCCAAGGAATAATTAAAAAGTTATTTTTAGAAATTTCAACAAAGAAAATAAAATAATATAAAAAAAAGGGAAATTAAATAATAAATGATAAGATGAAGCATCTCTTCATCATAGAATAAAATTTTGGTGAAATTAAGAGAATAAGAGGGCTTGGAATTTTGCATACCAATAAATAATAATATTTTATACATTCAAATTAACAAAATGAATTAATTTTTCATCAGAAGACAAAAAATCGCAGGAGCCCAAGCTTTGTCAATGTTAAAATTTGACGCAACCATTTGAGCTAGAATATAGAAATTTAAAAAAATATATATATATATACATTATAAATATAAATGAAAAAAATATTTTTTTATACCTTTGTTGGTTGGTGGACCTGAAAAGGGACTTGTAACGTACCTTTTTTCAATTCAATCGATGCCCAAGGTTCCAAACAGAGTTTTTTCTTTTTTGAAATTTCATTTAAGCCTGTTAAGAGTTAGATAGCTTTTTAATTACGTCTCTTGTCTAGGCTGACCATATGTACAGTTTTTTGAAGTGTTTTTGATTGTCCAGTCGTTTTATTAAAAATATAAATTTTTTCATGAGTATTGTAAATATATTGTACCTTATTATCTGTAAAATATTTTTTATTCTAAATAGTAGCCTATGTTGTCATAGGAAATGATCAATTATTGGACAAAAATGCGCTATGGGTTCTGGAATATTCTATGTTAAAATCAAAAATATAATAGCCTCAGAAAATTACTTTCTCTGAAAAATACTGAGATGTTCACGTCCCTCTTCATCGAAAAAATGAAATTAAACCTTTCATGATTAGTCAGTTTAATTTTTTAATCAATATATCTAATTTTATAATCGTTTTATCACCCTAAGGTAATTCTAGTAAGAAAAATATGCCTCCCTCATCCTATTCTTGTCTTGCCTGGCCCAATTTAACTAAATAAAAAAATTTAAAAAATCATGAAATTTGTTGCAGATAATATTTAAAAAAATGTTTCTAAATGGGCATTTTAATAACACTTATAATAAATAGCGATATGAATTAGCGTAAACTAATTTTTTATATATTATGTGAGTATATTTATTATTAATATTTAAAAAAATTATTAAAATTAATAATTTTAAATAAATTAAAAGAATTTCTAATTTGATGCAGCATAATAAATAAATGTGAGGGCGAATTTATGACAAAATAAAAAAGAAGTAAGATTTCAGTCCATTCATTTAATTTCATTTGACCTCCTCCTCTTACCCTTGCACAGCGCTTTTATGATGAGGTCACGCCCTTCTTTCGCTTATTACATACATGTCGGTTGTATGTTTATACACACACTTTCAGTAGGAATGACGGTAGAGTTAATCTGGTTGGTTTCTTCTATTTACGAAAGTTTTTTAAGTTTCGTAATATCTATTAAGGATCAATGATATCATCAACCGAAAAGGAAGAGAATGAGCGGGAAACAAATCAGTCACAGTGAATAAATATTTTATTCTAGTTAATTTATGTTTTTAGCATGTATAATTAATGAATTTTTTCAAAATGAAGGTTTTATGAAGTCCCAGGCCAAGACCAACCATGCCGATCCAATTTATTTATTTATTTGATTCTATAGAAATTAGGAAGAAGAAATATCAATCCGTGTTTCAAATAGGAACAGGAGGGGCTCTTTCGTTTATCCTTTTTTGGGGTGTCTACTTTTAAGACTAAAATTTGTTATCCTGTCATGTTTCATCTTGTTTACTCGGGGGCTCCTTTGTGTAATTATGCATTCCCAATTTTTCAGACATTTATCAAAGATGCCAGCTTATTCTTAATAGAAGGCCGGAGGGAGGCCAGGTCCAGTTTGCAAAATATCTATTTTTTTCATAAACAGGATATGTTTTATTATTATCAGGGGATGGGACAGACAGCAAACCCAGAAACTTATATTTACTGAATCTGTAACTATAAAAAAAGGTGAATGTGCATGTTAATTCCTGGGAGAGGGGGGGGGGAAACAAATAATATTTTAAAATATATTATGAAAATTTAAAAAAATATTTTGAGAAAGAAATTGTTTTTTGCACCATGTTCTCTGGTATAAAAGCACTAATAAAAATAAAATTTTCTATTTTAGGAAATATTAGGAGTTATTATAATTGATATAAATATATATGCCTGGATAATTTGTATAGTAATTAAAATGAATGTGTATTGTTTCAAATCTATATGGCCCTCAGATGCCTAAAATATAAAAAATTAATAAATAATATATTATTTAAAATATTACTGCATTCTTTTTACTTTCTCGTATAGGTAATTTAGGAAAAGTGTTGAATTGGTCATTTTCGAGATTTTGATTGTTTTTGACGTTTTGAATCTCTATGAGTCCGAAAATACTATTTTCCGTTGTCTGTGTCCGATGGATGATTGCACGGAAAATGTCGCTATATTGTCCTCCTGCCTTGATCATTCCAATAGTTTTCATAAAACTTGTTATGCCACTATAATAAACGTATCCAAGGCTTTTGATCCAGTATTCACATTAATCAATTCTCCTTCAAGCTGAGTATACTGGTATTTCAACTGTAATAACGGCCTATCTAAGGAAATTATATTGTAATTCCAAAACTGTCTTCCATCATGGGGGCAAAAGGCCGGCCAACTCCCTTATTCAATTAATAATGGATAGCGTTCTGGCGAACTGCAGGAGAGAGGTCGGTTATGGTCTTCAAGAAGAGACTAGAATTAACAGACTCGCCTTTGCCGATGGTTCTCCTATCAGAAGCTAGAAGAAGTCTTGAAATGTACTGAGGGCCCTGAGTTTTTTCTTAAACACCCAATTATTTCGAATGAAATTTTTGTAAAATATCAAATTTCCCTCTACCACTACTTAAGAGTCATCTTTTGATTAACTATACTAACTAAAATATAAAATCTAAGATAAAATTTGTCACTGTTTATTATCTTCTATTTATGTTGACAAATCGTTTATTTTATCTTAGATTTAATGGATATAAAAAGATAAGTTTAAATTTTTCAATGAGGAATAAGTAAATTTTTATAATTTTATATTATTCGTCTGCCGGTGATGGCTACATCCGAAGATGATGAAATCAGAACAAAATGCAAAATTTTAATAATTGGGGCTGGAATGGCCGGGCTCGCAGCTGCTAATCATCTTTTAAAAAATGGAATTACTGATTTTAAAATTCTCGAAGCCCGAAATCGAATTGGAGGCCGAATTGTCTCAACGCACACAGGTTAGATAAAAAAAAAAAGCAGGGCTGCCTATTTCTTTCATTTATTATATAATTATTTTAGAAATATCATTTTTTTATTTCCTTTAAAAATCAAATGTGATTTTAAAAGACCCCACTTAAAAACAAATTAAAAAAACAAAATTATTTAAGTAGCTATCACAAAAAATTTAAATCAGCAAAGATACTTTTATCCAAGTGTCAATCATAACAGAGTTTTAATTAAATAACATAACTCAAAAAAGAAATTCAATCATATCATTTCCCATTTCAAAAATACTCAAATTATTCAAACATTTTATATATTATCAGTCAATAAAGTATTTTGATTGGGCAACCGGCACATTCATATTTATCATAAATATTCAATTTTTTCTTTTTTTTTGGTCTCTGATTATATATACCAACTTCTATTATCTCTCCTTAATATTTAATTATGTGATTTTGTTATTCAAAAGAACTTTAAAAGTTCCTGTGAATTTTATTTTGACAAAAATTTAAAATCAAAAAATGCTTGGTGAAATTCTAATGCTAAAAAATTTTATTAATTTTTTTCTAGGCTTTCATAAAGTGGAGTTAGGAGCAAATTGGATCCATGGAGTTCTTGGCAATCCCATGTACGAGATTGCAATGGCAAATGGCCTTGTTGATATTGTTCAAATACCTAAACCTCACAAAATAGTGGCTGCCACCGAAGAAGGAAAACAAATTTCTTTTCAGATTTTACAAGAAATTTATGAAGCCTATGTTTGCTTTTTAAGAAGATGTGAAGAGTATTTTATTTGTAATTATTTGCCCCCAGCCGGCATTCATAGTGTTGGAGAACATATAGGATTAGAGTCAGTTATTTATTTAGAAAAGAGCTGTGAACCCGAAGCTAGACATTTAAAACAATTAATATTTGATTGTCTTCTAAAAAGAGAGACTTGTATTACAGGATGCCATAATATGGATGAAATTGATTTATTGGAGCTTGGAAGTTATGCGGAACTTCAAGGAGGAAATATCACATTGCCTTCAGGATATAGCAGTATTTTAGAGCCCGTTTCAAAGGACATTCCCTCAGAGAAAATCCTCAAGAAATACACTGTCAGTTCAATCAATTGGTGCTATCAAGTTAATTCAAGTAATATTTCTATTACCAGTCCTGGATGTGATTCTGGTATAGGTATGCTAGCTAATGGCGATCCAGGAAATGACTCGGATGACTCTGATAGGACTGTCACTGGCGAAGTTCCTAATCGAACCTCTCAGGATTCAAGTAGAGAGCCTAGTGCTGAAAAAGAGACCGAACAAGCGAGCACATCCAAAGCTAAAGTTACTCCAACGAAATTGAATAATTTCTCGGCTTCTATTGAAGTTGTTTGTGAAAATGGAGAAAAGTTTTATTCCGATCACTTGATTTGTACTTTACCGTTAGGTGTTCTTAAAGAAAAAGCCTCCAATATGTTTACCCCTTCTCTTCCACAAACGAAAATAGAGTCAATTAATAAATTACTCTTTGGTACCGTAGATAAAATTTTACTTGAATATGACAGGCCATTTCTTAATCCAGACATATCTGAAGTTATGTTACTCTGGGAAAATTCCACGGAAGGTTTGATATTTTTTCTTTATTAAAAGTAACCAAAATAAAATACAATCAGTTAGATTTATTCTTTTTACAAACCAACCAATTTGTACCTTTTCAGATATTTCTTGATGACAATAAGACAAATTAACATTTTTTGCCTTGGAGTTGAAAATTGTCAAATTCAGACCTAAATTTTTAAAAGTTCACACGAGCCACATGGCTAGAAATATTCTGGTGTACAAGCTTATATTTTTTGGAAAAAATTTAGAAAAACTATTTGAATTATATTGATATAATAATTTCATTTATAACATATTCTTTCGTTTATAAATTGGTCTATTAATGTAGGTCTTTAGGGCCCGAATTTTCTAAATACACCCTGGTATAAATTTTTATTGTTTAACATTGATTTGTATTTTATATTGTATATCTTTTAAAAAAATAATACAATATCCATCTCTTCTTAATTTTCTTTTTTATTATTTATTTTTGTTTCAGATATTAGTGAAAACTGGTATAAAAAAATCTATTCATTTTCCAAAATAACAGATACCCTCCTGTTGGGATGGATATCTGGGCAAGAAGCCATTTATATGGAATCTCTTTCTCATGACACCATTGCAGAAGTGTGTACCCAAATTTTAAGGAAATTTCTTAATGACCCTTTTATTCCAAAACCTAAAAGATGTATATGGTAAGAAATATAAATGATAAATTATTTTTCTTTTAATTCGCTTATCTAAGGTAAAAACAATTAATTAAAAAAAATTTTAGTACAAGCTGGTATTCTCAGCCTTACACTAGAGGTTCTTATACTGCGATGGCTGTAGGGGCGAGTCAATTAGATATAGAAGAAATTGCTAAGCCTTTGTATTCAAACTCTAAGGAGAAAAAGGTAATTTGGAGAAATATAAATAATTTATTATTTATCTTATCATTAAATAGTCTTTTTATAAATATAAATATTTTCATATTATCTCTAACTCAATATTTCTATATTTATATGTATTTGGGCTAGTTGTTTCAAATTCACTTAAAATATTTCTTATCTGTTCTTAAAAGATTTGCATTTTCTGATGGTAAAATAGTTCACTTTAAATATGTTTGTTATTTTATTAATCCTATTGGTTTCTAGCAACTTTCCAATTGGAATCCAGTACTATCCCCTGAATCACATCCATATCATTTTTCTCTTTTTAATAATTTGAAAAATTAAATAAAAAATAAGTGAATATATTTTTAATTTTATTTATTATTATACAAACAAATATATCTAGGATAATAAAATTAAAAATATAAAATTAGTTTTTTAAATAAAAAAAATGATTCTATGAGATTCAAATTAGGGGTCAAATACCGAAGTCCAACCATCTTTCCAAAGGTAAATATATATTATTTTTAAGTCAAATTGAAAAAAAAAACAAACAAAAAAAGTAAGGACATGTGATTGTTTATTGTGATAACATCACATGTCATGGTTCTTCCTTACGTCCGCAACACCTATTTTAATTTTTCATTGCGAAAAGGCTTCCAAAAAGGTAGGCCACCCCTGCTATATTCATATATAATAGCGCTTCAAGTTTTACTTTATGTCCTACCTACCACAAATTTTCATTTAGGAAATTCTATATTTTATATATAAGTAAAGGCGTTTTACACGTGCCTTCTTTATTGAGCAAGAAAGTGTCCGTATTTTAACCTAGCAATATATAAACTCATATAAAAATAAACAAACAAAAAAACTTCCATACAGCTCAAAAGACGAATTAATTTATTGTTCAAGATAGTTTCAAAAATTTTTTTTTCAAATAGAAAACTATTTTGAATTCAAATGGAGGACAATTTCTAGCTCAATGAATTGGCTAGTATAAAACAGCCTTAAGAGGGATCTCGTTTTGATTGACTGATTTTTCAGACGTCTCATTATAAAACCTCTTGTATCTAATAATTTTCTTCTGGAGGGTGGAGAGCCCTTTATTTCTAAATATTCAAAAAGAATTTGGGTTTCCACATTACCATCATCTAAAAATTAAAGTTTTAAATACTTACATTTTTTCAGCCTACGGTGTTGTTTGCTGGCGAACACACCCATCACAGTTTTTATTCGACTGTTCATGGAGCATATTTAACGGGAAGAGATGCTGCTCAGCAATTATTAGTCAACGACAATAACGAGCAGCCCAGGGAACTTGTTCTCGATTGCGAGGGCAACCAAGACCTTAGTAGCTGGATTGAGGGCATTTCTCTTGAATGAAAGGAAATTTCATTTTCATTTTAGATTTTCTTGATTGGCGATCTTAGGGACCTTTATTAATTCAAACAATAAAACTGTAAGTAAAACTCATTGAGATTGATTCATTTAAGCGTATATATATATATATATATATATTATCGTGTATAGTTAGTGTTAAACTTTTTTAATATAATATATTGCTTGTTTTTTTATTTCAACTAGTGACTTGAGTGGAATATTCAATTCTGATTATTTTTTAACTTTTGTAATAGGATAAAGCTACAAAATCAGAACTTGTAAGGCTGAAATCGTCTTCAAACTCCTATTCACGATAATATATTGTCATATGGAAATATAAAGGATAAATATATAGAGAGACCCGAAAAAGCCTTTTTTACTCTTTTCTTCAAAAGTAGAAAATAAAAACTAAACTCCAATATTTTACACTGGATTTTAGTTAAAATATCTATAGATGTGATTTTTATATCAAAATAAAAAGGTTGTTCCTATATTTTCGGGTCTCACTATTTTGGCTAATCGAAATAATATTGAACCCTTTTCTCGCTAGTAGACTTTAAAGTCACAAATCTCAAGTAATATAAGTCGCATAGGATAATACTTAGCGTCAGCTGAAAACTGACATTTTACAGTAATAGATATGTAAAAACTGGAATTCGTTTATTTAAACTTAATTTAAAACACCTTGAAGATGAGTGAAATTTTATGAAAAAATTCATACTTTGTGGAGCTTTTCGCTTCGATTACGATCTTTTTTGCACTTTATTGTCATATGTAATCCACTATTCCACTTTTCCTCGCCCATGATCAACCGGTTCAGAAATTGCTCGATTTCTTTAGAGATTCACAGATGAAAATTCGATCAAGTAAATTTTTTTATGCCAAGTCAAGTGGCACTTAAACAATAAGCTTCTTTTTGTAGCCAACTTTTTCAAAATGGTTTAACTGTTTGGTGTTGGATGATTAGTTCCTTAGCTTAGATGTTGGCCTTGCTCAACTTTTGCCATTATTTCATCATATCTGAGATTGGTCGACCAATGCAAGGAGCATCTGTGTCATCGAAATTTCCAGAACGAAAGCGACTGAACCAGGTTTTGGCTGTTGCTTGTGATAACGTATCTTGAACATAAACAGCACAAGTTTCCTCACAGGATGCCTATGCAGGATTTGTGCCTTTATCGAAATAAAATTATAAAATGTAGCGAATTTTTGCAATTTTCAAGGCGGTCTAAATTAAGTCTAAATAAACGAATTTCAACAGCTTTGCACACTTAATACTGTAAAATATTAGCTTTCAATTGACGCTAAGTATGACCCGATGCGACTAATATTACCTGAGATTTGTGACTCTACTCGCGAGAAAAGAGCTCAATACTTTTTCGACTAATATACACAGATATATAGGTATATACAGGATGTCCTGTGACTTAATGCAGCATTGATGAAATGTTTTTAAATTTTAAGAAATTTTCAAGAAATTAATGTTTGAAAGTAAATATTAATACTATAAAAGGTTTGAATATTTTAACCATTTTTAAAAAAATTGTTCAAAATATCTTCTTGCAAGGTTAGTGATCTCTAAATTTGACCAGAGAGGCTTTAAATCAGAAATCAAGATAAAGATTTTTTAGTAACAACAATATCTATATATACATAATCTCTTTGAATTACTAAAGTTGAAAATTTCACAAGATTCTCTTAATATGCGAATGTATATAATTACTAAGGACCTTGCAAAATCTTTTTGTTTTAAGTGATTGACACTTGAGAGATCTGATGAAAAATATTTGTCAAATCGTTATCTTAATAGATGAATAAATCACCTAAAAAAAAAAAAACAAAGGCACGTTATTTCACATTCCAATTAAATCTAAATTTTCAGCCTTATTTATTTTAATTTCCAAAGTTCACAAAAAAATTCATCTGATATTTTAGATTTAAAATGACTTTCTCAATGTGCTCCTAGGTCTATCGATACCCTATATAGCCTATTACTAAACAGATAAAGTTGAATCAATCTTTATTTTTGAATAAAATATGAATACCCTAACTCTACTTGCAATATCAGAAAATAAAATATAAAATAGAAAAGCACAATAAATTAAGACTAAAATTTTTGGCAAGAAACGGCTGTTGTTGGTGATCAAAACCTATTTCTGAAATAACGCCACATTTGCCTTCAATCGCCAACAACAAAAAAAAAACATTTCTTGCCAACATTTTAAATTAACTCATAATATTTTAAACCTCTCTCTAGAAATATAATAATTAAAAATTATACAATAGTGGTAAGAAAAAGCCAATTGACAGATTCTATTGTATTTATATAATAAATATACACCAAACATAATACATTATATATATATACATATTAACAAACTAGTGTTTAGAGAGGACATGTGCAAGTTGCCTAGCTCCTATCTGAACACTATCTTCTGATGATATGTATCTTAGTCATTAAAAGTGAATCGAAAATTTTCGATTTTACTTGAAAAACAAAAAAATCCATTTCATATTTTAAGTAATTATTTTTTTTACTAAAATATCAACGATTTTTTGATGCCATTTTTCTTTTATTTTAATAATGCATTTTTAGGAAAACCGATAGCTAAAGCTTAAGAAACTGCCTTTAATAGATTTTTACAGTATTAAATGCTAACAAATTTTATTTATTAAGGCTGAACGCATCCATTTTTCTCTTTTCGTTCTCTTTTTAAAATAGGACAAAATCATATTTTAATTAAAATATGCAAAATAAATTTAAAAATTTCTTTTAATTTAAGCCTTGATGAAAATTAATTTTGTTATTTTAAAATAAAAAAAAATGTTAGAATTTTATTTAAATAAATTTTAAACAAATATTAAAATTTTAACAAATGCACTTTCATAGATTATAAATAAAAGATGGGGCGAATCCGCAACTCTTGAATTCTTCATTTTTTTTTAATTGACCGTTTCAATTTGACACCTATCTAGTTCTAAAGTTTCTCTTTGGCATCTCTCAAGAGAAAGAAAATGTTTTAGAATTCGAGAGATTTGAATCTTTTCCAGGCGATTCCAAACGATTTGTTCCATCTCTAATAATATTTATTTTATCAACTTGTGATATTAGATGTTAACTTAGAAATCAAGATTAAACCAATCTTGATTTATTTATTCTTGCTCCAAATGTACTCTTTATTTTCTAGTCATTGTTTTTGATTTGTTAAAGGGTATATGTAAATTATTTTAATATTGTTTGTGATGTAAACCAATTATATAAAAATAACCTTTTTTTTTTTAATAATCAATTCCCTTCACTCAAGAAATGAGAAAAGATAATCCCCCATCCTTTTTAAAAACTTATTTTCTTTTTCTCACTTATGAGACGATTTGACAAATTTATGTAGGGAAGTACCCATGGAAATACGGTTGGCTGCTCCGGATCTCAATTTGGTATTCCTAAACAAACCAAATACAGCTATTGTGGATTGAATTTTTTTAACTATGCTTGCGAGTGTAGCAGAAGGTGAAAGATATTTAGGGTTTGAAAGTAATTAAAAATTTCCTACTATCAACAATCTGTCAGCATTAGCGAATAAAATGGGCTGGCAACACTCGGTATCAATTACTAGATATAGGGTGTTAAACTATTCTGAAATAATAACTAATTCTAATGTTAAAGAAAGCAAAACTTCTGTGAAATAATTAAATGTTATAATAAATTAAATTAAATTGATTTATTTTCTTGCCCATGCTAATTTTATTTTAAATTTTATAGGACCCCAAAAATAATAGTTACCCCTATCATCTTTTTCTTTTCATTTCACAAAGAAATAGGCGGAAAGAAAACAGAGACATTCACAACAAAATCATCCTCTCTCCTTACCATTTTCGAGCTATTCATGACCCTAAAGCCATCTGTAATGTTTCTAACATTAGCGAAAAATAAAGGGCGAGGGGAAAAATGTCTGTCTGGAAAAACAAAGTTAATCCAATTATGATGAGTCATAAAAGAACTTCATTATGGATTGCCAAATGTTTTGACCGCTTCTATTATTTCTACTGCATCCCAATTGAGACAGACTAGGGTTAAAAAAAAGAAGGAACTTAATAGTGCCAGCCAAGATGATTTATTTAACTCAAAAGTATTTATTACAGGTGAAAAATACAATAAAAAAAGATACAGAGAGAAAGATTTGCAAACAAAATTTAGTTATATTTTTTAAATCATTAAAATTTAATTTATAAAGTGTACAAAAAATAATAAAATTTTTTAAAAAAAGAATATATATAAGTCAAAACTCTTATTTATAATTAGGCCTATAATTTCATTTAAATCTAATTGAATATATTCTAAATAAAAATTTTCATTTTTTAAATAAAAAAATGAGAATAAAAAAAATAGATATTTCAATTGTTAATAACGATATATATAAACATCTTTTTTTATAATCTTGAAAGATTCAAAACACATAAAGCAATAATAATAAATTTTATATATATAAAACAATTCTTTGATAATATTAATTTCTACATAAGACAATAGGATTTTTTTCTAATTACATTCTATTTAAATATTTGTTTTTAACAAATTCAAATAAAATCGGAGTATGTGAAAACTTTTATCTTTATAGAATAAATAATTATTTTATCTTTTTTATATATGGATAGTGGAATAACAAAAATTTTTTAAATAAAATCTAAGTATAGTTATTTTAAAAAAATATATAATTTCAAAAGGAATAAAAATAAAAAGCTTTTTAAGCTGCCTACAAATTATATATCATTAAATCAATCAAGAGCACCTTAGCCGCAATTTACATTCACTTCGAGTTTGGTTCGGACGGAATATTTAAAATATGTTCTGATATTATTCGAAAATAATAATTTTTTGGCTATTTTAAATGAAATTTAGATAGTATATATATTTAATATATTAGTCTATATGTAAAGAAAATATGTCAAAATGCCTAATCAATCAAATTAAAAAGTTGTTTTTATAAATTTATCGTGTAAGTTCTCCCAAGTATGATTTCCGGTATTTTATATCAGTCGAATGCGAAAAACTCACTAAAATGCTTCCTTAAGATATCTTGTTGCAATTTATTTTACCCTAAAGATACCCATTAGGTTTTGTTTTTATAAAGTTATATTTCTTGTTAATCTATGCTATTTGAGTGTGGTATTTTTGGTCTGATTTCATAATCGTTTTTTCGGGTCTTTGCAATCGACTTATTCGCGAGAATATTTATAATTGAAAAAAATATTTTGATTATTTATGAATTCCATCAAAAATCTTTTTTTTTCCTTCCAAAATTATTTTTAAATTATGTGTTTGTTAGCCATTATATATAAAAAAAATAGTTTTTTTAAAATAAATTAGAATAAAAATAAAATTAATTTCCATCCGATAATTAAATTCGTGATTAATTTAATGCAATTTATTACTTTAAAAAGGCCAAATATGTGTATAAATATATATAAAATAAATGAATATGTAAAGTAATTATCTTATTTTCGTAAGCGGTATTGATACCCTTTCAAAATAGCAAATCGTTGTTATATTTCTTTATTAGAATACCAAATTCCCAAATTTTCTTTTAAAATTTAAAAAAAGGTTAATATTCAAATGATTATTAGAAGGAGGTGCCTGAATAACAGAATAATTCTATACATATATACATATTGATGTTGATGTATTTTACTTGGCTCTATCATATATACATATAATATATAATAAGCTCAACACATTAAAAAGAGGCAAGGAAATTCCTTTGGCCTACAAAAGCACATTTTCCGGGCGGGGCAACATTTCATATATAAAGGTTAAAGCTACATGAACTTGAAGGAGTCTTGCTGTTACAGCAAACATTCATTTAAACTATCAATAACATTAAATATATATTCCATTTTTGCAAGTTTTCTTTAACGTTAATAAAACCATATTCCTGAGTTTTTTTCTCCGTCTTTACATAACATAAAGCTCAATATCACAATCAGTTTTTTGTTGACAATCATTAAATAATTAGTTAATATAATAGAGGAATACATTAGATTTGTATATTATTATTATCATATATGGCGTTTTAAATAGTTTTTAGGTCATGGGAAAAATTATTAAATAACTATTTATTTAGCTCTAACTTCAAAAGATGAGGTAAGAAAATATTTGCGAGTTTATTATCTCTTTAATTATCTTTTGAATATTTTATCATCCAATGAGTTAATTTTCAATTAAAATTGAAATATTTTACTTTTTGAAGAATATTAACTTTCTTATAGTTAATAAATAAAATTAGAGAGAAATTATTATAATAAAATATATTTTTCTTAAAAAGATTTTAGAAGTGTCAAGGGCATAACGATTAAATTTTAGTACAGGGTATTCCATTACATAGGGAGATTCTCTTTATCCTCTTTATAAAAACGCTAAGTGTAATGCTTTTAACAACTAGTCAGGGCTTGAAATCCGTCAGAGTAAGTTATCAAAAAGATTCAAGAAAAAAAAGAGGGAGGTTGAAAAAGCTCTCGATTTAAATAAACTTTATAATGCCTCAGAATTTGAGAGAGAATACACTGAAGCATGCTAACATCCACTAACCTCTAATTTTATTGTCTTGACTCTTAATTCATTGCACCTTTTTCACTCTATAACCTTCATGTCATTTTAGAAAAATTACCAATTCCATATCACAGGCTTTCACATTGCTTTTCTTTTGGTCACACTATCAATAGGAGTGAAAAGTGTTGCCAGCTCAAACTTTCTATATTCATGCCTCGACGGCTTCTCTCTGTTATCAAAGCTTTGGCTAGAGATATAACTTTTAAGAATGTTGACATCAGAGGTGTCAAAGTAATAGTAAAACTTTGGGTTGCATAACAAACAAAGAACTTTATCTCCTTGTTAAATGGCGATAAGAATTATCACACCAAAAATAAACCTCCTTTCGATTAAAGTTTATTATTATTATTAAATTTGATATCACATGTAATATCAATATTTTGTCTTGTTATTGCACATGAAGAAATGAAAGATATTGAAATTTATTTCTTTTCGAGAAGTGTGAATATATAAAATTTTAGTGAGATTAATAATAATAATAATAATTATAATTATAAAAATTTCGTAGGAAAAAATGCTGGATTTTTGTTTGAGATGAAGGGTCTGTCACACTCCACCATCTTAATACATGTATGCCTTCGATATTGATTTGTTGTTATTATTGGACAGTCCACAACCAAAACCCTCAACCACAATGAAAATGACGGATGCTATATTTGTCGAAATATCTGTGAATAAAATTTCATTCTCCTTCATCTCCAAAATATTTATAAAAAAAATAATTAAAAGAACGACTAGAGGAAGTTTACATTTGAGGTAATAACAGGCTTATAATTAAGTCAAAAAAATATTTAAATTAAAATTTATATCAAAAGTTTAGTTTATGTTTATAATTAAAAAGATTTTTTTATTTTTAGTTAATTTATCTTCTTATCATTTTTTAAATATTTTCTGTCCTATAATTAGCAATTACAATACATAAACAAATAATAATTTTATTCTAAATTAAATAATTATTTTGTAATATAATAAATATAAAATCACAGATAAAGTAGTTATTATATAACAAATAACAAATTATTTTCGATTAGTGCTCCAGAAAGGAAACTTTAGATTTTCCCTCTCCCATAAATTATTTAAGTATTACAAATATTTTGATTTTGACTCAAAATATGAAGATATCTAACTAATTAGGTCTCAAAAGATTATGGTTTATATATTCCTGTTGGAAGGACATTAACTTCATTGAGAAAAAACTCAACGGGATGTTTTTATCTTTTCCTTTTATTAAATAAAACTCGAGAGATCCTAACTCTCTTAAATGCCCCGACAATATGCAAAATGTAAAAAAAAAAAAATATTTGATAAAAATGTGACTCTTTATAAGTGATTAGTTCAACATTTGTCTTTCTTATAAATAAACTCGCAAAATATCAAATGACAGTGGTGCCTCGCAATTCGACGTCCCATAATTCTCAATATCAATTTAGTGAGCTTACTCATTCGTGTTTGAAATGAAGGAGATGGTGACATTATGACATATCATTTGGTATTTGTCATTTTTGGGAGACAGCGTTGGTGTTTTTACCTGTTCTTTGGGTTTTATGACTAAAGTTTAAATTTCTAAATTAATTCCAAATATTTTTATAAAATTAGTACTTTTTAAGAATCCTTATAAAAAGGTTGAGTGGGAGTCCAATAAAGAATTGATCAATAGACTGACTGATAAGGGAAATTTTATTCCCCATTTCGACAAATTAGTGTCGAATTGTGTGCCACCACTATATAACCAAAATAGAAGAAAAAAAACAATAATAAAATTTAATATTTACATAAAGGAAAAACTAGATTTGATTCTTGATCTATTATTCTACTCCTCTTCACAATTAATAGCTAAAGGCTTTTGAGCTAACAACGTACTTAGCTATCTTATTATTTATCACATGCTGAACACATTAGAATTCTTGAAATCTCAACCTTTTTCTTTTTTTTTTTTTTGAAAGGTTAAGATGCATTTTCAGTTTGATATTTATCAATTTTAATTTTATTAGATAAAATGAAATAAAGAAATAACAATACCTTGGTAATATGATTGCCAAGTAAAATACTTAAAAACAAATCAGAGCTCATTTATATAACTATTTTAATATTATAAAATTAAATATAAATATATAAGCGTCCCTAGTGTTTTTGTATATAATATTAATATATTGATATTAGATAAATATATGCTGCATCTATATAAAACTAATATCAAACAATTTATGCTGAATAGGAACTATTATGTATTAAGTTAAATGAAGTATCAGGTTAATAAGAAGAGAAAGAATTTAAAACCTTATTATATTTTTTTCTATATAGGTGGCACTCTAATAATTTGAAAAAAGATTTAAAAAAATTATTCCATACATTAATTTAATATCTAGGAAGCTTAAAATAATTAAGATAAAGCGAGAGATAGCAAAAATAGAAATTTTATAGATAAAATCATTAAAAATTGGTTAGCGTTAGCGTATCTTCCTCATTTATTAATTTAAATAAATTATTTTTGCATGGGATGATGAAATGTGAATTGAATAATCAAAAAAATGAATAGTTTATTTTTTTAGAAAGATGATCTTAGAAAAGTAGTTTAATAATACCAGGCTTATATAAAAAATATAATATAAAACAATGCATTTGCTAAAAATTTTCAAAAATAAAAAAAATAAATGATGAATAAAAAATTTTATTTATTTTTCAAATTCCCTTTTATATTTTGTAGAGTTATTTAAAAAAATTCTTTGATATTAAAGCTCAAAATAAATTTATTAAAGTTGACATTTACTGGCATCACTTTATGAATGGAATAAATAAAATTGAGATCCTTTGTTTCGAAACCAAGTATTTTGTCTTTTTATTTCTGTGCATAGAGGACGTTTGGCCTCTATTGCAGCCTTCACCAGCCACACTAAAATATAAATAGGCAATGGAGTTGCAAAACTTTCCCACCCCTTTTTAAGCAATCACTAGTCATATCATTTGGAAATATAAGATGGTCACTACCACTCTATCGGGTAAGCAGGTCATGTCAAGTTGATTTTTATTCTTATTTTCTTAGATTAGCTTGTTTGTATAAATAAATATTGGATGAATTTTATTCTCTTCCTTATTAAAAAATTTTTTTTTCCAACACTTTAATATATTATAAATAAAAAAATATCTTTTCATTAATAGAATTTAAAATATTATAAATCAATAATGACGTAGTCTATATCTCTAGATGCCAAAAA
>JAAAKE020096278.1:0-19453 GCA_010014785.2 Anisolabis maritima | reverse complement strand
GTTGGTTACCCCTGGTGTATCGTGCACTAATGTCACACACCATTCCCTTCGCCGGTTTCGGGTTCTCTGACCCTTTCCCGGTATCCCCCAACCCCTTCCCCCTCTGTTCAAATAAATAGTGAACCTCAGTCAAAAGCTTATTTTTTAAAGATGGTCCATATATATATAATCTGTGGGCGCTAAAAGCTAGATTTCTTTTTAATTAATAATAAATTATAATTAAAATTAACAAACATATTATAAATATAATTGCAACAAAAAAGCGGGAAGGAAACCAATGATCCATGAAACAGGAGGCTGGGGAATGGTCAGTATAACAGGAATAACCCTCACCTTTGCTCAAGATCAGACAGTTCTTCCCCTCAAGCATTCACAAAAAAAGAAGAAACTTGAAGAAAGCTTTTATTTCTTACTTTACTCTTAATATACTCAGAAAAGTTTCGCTCAATCTGAAACCGATCGGCCTCTCTCCTGGTACGTTCCTAATGGTATGTTTTCCAAATTTTCAAAGATTCACTCTTGTGGCAGAGTTAATTTAAATTTATTCTCTTTTATTTATGTTATTCTTCTTTCTTTTTTTTTTAAGTCTTTTTATGTTTATTATTCATGTTTTTATAATGTATTTTTAATTATAAAGTGATGGTCAAAAAAAAAAAAAAAAAAAAACAAAATTAAATAAATACTCTTCTATTTACCTACTATTTTATGCTTAAAGATTTCTTTATAATGTTCATTGTCGTGTAAAATAAATGTTTGTTTTACACTCCTTTTATTTCTTGTGATTGAAAAAAAAATTATTAAAAGAGAGAAAAAAAAAAAAAATACAATATTTTTCCATTAAAATAAGTTCCTAGAGTTTTGTATAATATTACGGATTATACTTTAATTGGTTATTAAACAAGCGAAAACTTGGAAATATTCGTTTAAAAAAAAAAAGTTTCACCGCACAGTAACCTTATATAATAAACTTTTCAAATAAGTCTTGACTTTGACGATTTTTTTATTTTTTTATTATTATGAGAGTATTTGATTCTTTCTTTGAAGATTAAAATTTTTTTTTTAATAATTACCAAATTCTTGGAAATGATTTTCGTTTCTTTTGATATTTGAGTTTTTCTGAATAATGACATCTCTTTTTTAGGTACTTATTTAGAAATAAGGACGTTTTCTCTATTATTAATTTTATGATACATTTTTATATGAGCAATTTTGGTAGTTTTGAAAAATTTATTTATTTTCTAATCCACAGGCCTTGAAATACGCAATCATTCTCGAAAAAATTGGGAAGTAGAGCATTTTCTTCGTTTTTTTGTAGAGGAGAGCTCTTGCATCATCATCACTTGTTCTTGAGCGAGAAAATTTATTTAAGTTATATTGCTCTCTAATTAATTTAAATAAATATGGATGGAACCTAGCCGAAAAAAAATCAATTGTCTCAATTAACATGTTGGTTTTTTTTTTTGAAAGCTGCTGACATTACGTCACGTGCACAATGCTAACCAAACATTTGTCTCATCCAATTTTCAATGTTTAATTATTATTTTTGAAAATAATCTGAAAATTTGCTTATTATTTTTTTTTTTTTATTTAGTGTTTTATTTGTCTCCTTTTGGGTTTTGAGTCTTATGCACAAAAATAATGAAGTTAAGGTATACATGGAAATCGCAGCCCCCTACTATATCTTTCACTTCATCACTTGAATATTTTATCACATTGTATATCATCATTTTTTTCATCTCCTTTTTCTTTTATTTTTCGCATATTTTATAACATTTGCTATGTTGAATTTAATACCAAAAATTTGAAAAATTCTTTTTTATATTTAATTAATATGAATAGATTTCTGTTTGGATAGGAATGGAATCTACTTCTTGCAGATTTTTTTAAAATTTATTTTTGTCTTGTTCTTTTCAGTTCTGTATTCGGTATTCGATTTCAACAAATCTTAGGCCACAAACGAACAAAAAAATCAAATCAAAAGTTTTTTCTAGAATTCATTTTGACTTTGCTTTTAGAATATACTAACATTAATAATTCTTCCTATCCTGAAAAACTATAAATTATATAAAAAAAAAAAATGAAATCAAGTTATAATAAAGAATACTTTTCCTAAAGAGCAAAAAAAAAAAAAAAAAAAAAGAATAAGTTATCCTGTAGGAAGTTGCCATTAATTCTAAAGTAAACAAATAAATCGAGACGAGGACAGAGAGAGCAGCAGCTGAGTATAAAACGCATGCCTGACAAATTGGCTCTCTAGCTTAATATTATATAAAATAAAAATCCACCTAAGCGCAAACAATTCTCTATTCTCTCAAGGTTTCTGTGTATTATAAGAAAGAAATATTTGCAAATTTTATTAATAAATATAAAGAAAGAATTTATTGAACCTAGTTCTTCGTCAAATCTTTTATCCTCACCGTCACGGATGGGCCTAGTATTTAATCTAAGGGCTCATTCATTGCTTTCCTCATTTAGAGGGCAATAGAAAAGGCACTACCTTAAAAACTCGATTATCCGGATTAATTGGAAATAAGTCATTCAGTTTATCAAAAAACCCGATAATCAAACACAAATAATGTGGAAAACCAAAATAAAAAGTAACAATATTTTAATACTAATCATACCTAAAATTGTACTTAACCTCTATAATTGCCAAAGAAACCAAACAACATTTATAAATAAATAAATAAATCATTACTTAATAAAAACAAAGAAAAAAATTAATAAATCAAATTGAAATACAATAACTTTATTAAAAAGCTCTTTGCATCCTCTTAATTGAAGATCTGAAATGAAAAAATACGAAAGAATTTTTTTATTTATGCCGGAAAGTGAGGTATATATTTTTTTCTAGCGAGAACCCCTTCATATAAACTATACTATTAAATCTTATGAAGATGCAATTGATATACCACAGATAAACCAAAAATGTAATTTATTTTTTATTAATTTATATAAAGATCTAAGAGATACTAGAGAATTTAAATTTTAAATTAATATTTTTTTACCCTTTTTTTCTTTGAATCTCTATAGAGAAGGCAAAACTTTTATAAATTATGATAAGAAAGAATTTTTGGAATTAATTTCCTTTTATTTATTCATTAAAATATTGCGGATCAAGTCCATATTTTTCTTCTATTAATCACTTTCTCAACTTAATCTCTGTGGTCTTTGAACGGCTCACACGAAAAAGCAACGAAAGTGCATTGGAGGAGCGGAGCCATTTTGATAGATCCCGCCTCCTTAAACAAACGACTTTAAAGAAATTCATTTGGTCCATTATAAAGCTCCGCCTTTACTGAGTGCGCATGCGTGAATGTCATGGCCACCGAGTGACTTCCCCTTCGCTTGCTTTGATAGTTGCCTAACTACCAGGCGTTCTTAGAAAGAAATCTTGGAAAAAAATCACTTTTAAATTGATTTCCGTAAATTATATAATAATTAGAGTAGAAAAAACAAAGGATAATTAAATTTCATTCATCTTAATTAATTATTTGATTTAAATCATTTCAATTGATTTAAATAAATTTGGACCGAGTCTGAAAAAAACTTAAAGAAAAAATTTTCAAATTTTCTTCATCTACAAAATAATTATACAAAGTTGATAATTACATTTTGCTGATTTCTCTCCTTTTCACTTTAATTATGCAGTTTCAATCAATGTGGTTTAGGAATTCTAGGGATAATAGCTGAAATAAGTCTTCTAACATATGTATATTACTACTATTACTAAAAAATAGTGTGAACTACCCCTAGGGGTTTTGGCAATTGTTGAATTAGTTGATATTGATGAGGAGAAACACTTAAGGATAATTTGGATTGGCTGGCACCTAAAAGATGTAAATAAAAAATCTATGTTATTTGTCGATGTTTGGAGTGCCGTTCAGACTCATCATCAGGATGTCAGGCATGTCACGGAATGAAATGGTTAACAGCGATAATGTATAAGTATTCGAAACAAAAAATTTTTATTTATAACCTTTCGCATTCTCTACACTTTGACTTTAAATTGTTAATTTTTTTAATTACTTTTAATACTAAAAAAATTTAATAATAAAGTTTTTTTTATTTTCGGGTCAACTTGTGAAGTCAAATTTTTGACCATGATAAATTTTCTTATCTATTTCATATTATAGTATTATAAAATTGTATATAATGTAGAATTTTGTTAGCTAAAAAATTTCATATTTGCTTTTATTATTATTTGTTTTTTTTTTTTAAAGTAAATCTAATTTTGTGAACATCCAATATAAGCAAACTCCATTTATTTATTGCAACCCATAATTATATTTTTTTGTTACCTTTTTATTTTTATTTTTAAACATGAAACAAATATTTGTTAGAGAATCCAATTATCTGAGTCCGGGTTGAAACAATTAGACCCGAACCCAACCAACCCACCCGAGGGAGAGATATATTTCCATTGCTATTTTCAATTTTAAAATTTTCCAACATCTTCTCCTGGCTCTTCTTCGCTGAGAATCGCGACACAAATTCATAAAAAGGGTCTTAATATCTCAAGAGGGAAATAAATTCACAAGTGGAGAGAAGACAGACGGACGTACTTGGCTCGTTCGATTCATGCCTTTGAATTCATTCTCGAAAGAATGAGAGGAAAATTCCCTGGGATCATTTTCATAAATAAACAATTATTCCCATTTCTCTTTCTCTCTCTCTTCCTACATTCATTTACAAATTTAATTGGTTATATAGACATTAACCTACAATCAAAATATTTGTATTCTCTTCCTTTTCCTTGATATCTTATCCATTCCCCATCCCATCCGAGGACATAAGGACCCTTAAATCAGAAAAATGATTTTGTGTTTGATCTTTTTTTTTTTACTTCTGCATTAATTAAATTTTGATGAAATTTCTATAAATTCTAACTAAATGAATTTTCAAATCAACGGACCTAACATACAAATCTCGTATCTTTTATAATTATAATAATTAATATATTAACAATAATGCATTGTTCTTTTTTTTTTATATAGTCTTTTTCGGCATCTGAGGCCATTTAGACTCCGTCCTGAGCGACAAAAAATTATTTAAATTAATTAATAAAACCAATAAAATTTAAATAAATTTTTGTCGCTCAAGACGGGAAGCGAACCACTGAACATTGACATAAGAAAAATTTACTTAAAAATATTATAATTCATTACATCATAATTATTCTCAATTTCACTACATTGAGTTGCGAATGTCGATCTACCTTAAATGGACAAATAATTTAGTCAAATTGATAAAAAAAAAAAACACGACTTAAATAGTGATGCCATTTCTCAACCATTTTTTTTTTTATTCTCATCTCTAAAAAATATAAATAAAAATTTAAATTTAATAATAAAAATAAAATAAATATACGAAAATGCATCGTAATTACAATTACATTTCTCGCACCCCGCCCCCCCTTTCATTCTAGAAGTACGCGCAAATCAAATCCTGAACGATCTTAATCTTGCTGAAAAACAATGCTGAAATAAATGAATAATTTCATTGTTGGGAAAATTGAAATATAAAATAAGTGTTTTCTCACTACTTCATTTGGCAGAGTTAAAAAAAAAAAAAATTAAATATAATAAAATAAAGCACTTTTATAAACACTGCATCTGACAGAAGAGAAAAAAAAAATTAGTTATGCTAAATTTGTATTTCGATGTCTCTCTCTTCTCGTTTTTTAGCCTAGTATAAAACCTTGAGAAGACTTAAGAGCGCTGGCTCCCATTTATTTCTTTCTCTTTTTCTACCCGCCAAGTAAACAAACAAAAACTTTTCTATTTTTTTTTTTTTTTTTATTATAGCTAGCATTCGTTAGTTTTCTTTCCGTTTTATTCTTGACCTTGTTTTAAACTAGCACATGAGAAAAAATAAGTTAGTATAAGTACTATAGTCGTTAAAAGGAGATTTATAATCTCTATTTTATAGATGTTTTGTGAAAAATTATAATAAAAGTATGATTTTTGAAAAATAGTTTTTAACTTAAGTTCTTCCATACTTCTCCTCCTCCTCTGATCGATAACCAAGGAGAGGCGAAATTTGACAAAATAAGAGATTTAAAATTTATTTGTCCTGCATAGGCATATTATTAATAATATATATAATCTCATTTAATAAGTATAATAGTATTACAAGTGGCTCTCTATACATACGTGGTTATCTCGAAATCCATTTATTAATTACTATTAAGGATAGTTAATGACTCTGAGGGTATTTGTGTTTGCAGCGTGCAGTGGGCGATGAGCTCCCGGCACGTGTACGTGACCACTTCGGCTGCTGCTCCACCCGCTGAGCTCGCGCTCTATCCTAGGCCGTTGTTAGCCGATCAAACTGATCTGGTCTATCCTGCCCATCGGCATCCACATCCACCACCACCACCGCCACATCACCATGCACATGAGGACCCACGCCGGAGAGTGTTCCGCCTCGATAGAGGAGAGGAGGAGATGCTTAGTGCATCTGCCCGACAATCACAGGTGACTCTTCAAACGACTTAATAATTAAATCACAAAATTTTTTTTTTATTTATTCTCCCTCTAGCCATAGGGTAAAAAAAAATTCGTTTTATTTTTTATTTTTTTATAAAAATATACAATATGCATTTTACAAAAATAAAAATAATAATAAAAAAAAAATTTTAATTTTTAAGAATAATCTGTATATAATATTTTACAGCTATATATATATATAAACTAAACATTTTATATATAAATTACATAATTTAAGCCATATTTTTTGGTTTTAGTATCTAAAAGAATATTTTACTCTTACATTTTTTAGTTTTATTTTTTTTGCACATTATATATAATATTTCAGAGAAGTAATCTATATAAAGATTATTCCAAATTAAATTTTAAATAACTTTTGTTTTAGACGTCATTTCAAAAAACCAATCGTTTTTGAAATATGGTCAATTTTCGTTACACATTTAAATCGAACCAGACTATACATCTTCCCTGGCCAGGTGACTTAAAATAATGCCAACCGATAATTAAATTATAAAATATCTTCTCTAATAAAATATTAAAAATAATGTTCTGTGACATTTTCAGATTTAAATATAAATTGGAACATTTTTCTAATTATGAGACTCTAGTGCGATTTATCCATAATAAATTTCAAGAGAGAACCCACTGGCGGATTCTTTTCTATTGTGTGCCATTGTTTTGTTTTTCAATTTTTCTTAATGGCACTAATAAGCCTTCTCACTCGTAGAATAAAAGCTTTTTAGTTAGCCATGTAACAAAGGCCCAAAACGAAAACAACAACAAATTGGGTGTGAGCCAGTGAACAAAAAAGTCAGCTAATGACACTTAGAGACCGGAGGCAATTGCATCAAGTGACTGGGTTGCCAAGTGTCACCGTCCCTACTAACCAGAGCCCATCGTAAATCTTGAACGGATTCATTGGGGAGAGAGGACGTCGTCGTCGACATGTAGGGGACAAATGCAGTTGGCTTAATACAATCAACAGAACAATAATCAAATTTACCGGGTTATTTTAGCTAGAGAGAGAGAGAGAAAAAAAAGGAACAAATTCACCTTTCATTCCGAATTGAGATGGAATGGGTATTAAAATGCAAAGAAAATTCTTCATGGAGTATTAAAAAATTGATGTTTATGAATTACATACTCCCACTCACATTTCAGAGTTTAAACTTAAATTGATACGTCAGATACAAGAATCTCCCTCCTAGGTTCGATTCTTTTAAAATCAACCTAAATTTAACTCACAAAACCTAAATCGATCCACTGGTTTGAATATTTAAGAAATTTCTTGAATAAAAATTTTTGTTTTTTTCCTTTTATTTTCCCATCTTGATTTAATTATTTTTTGTCTCGAAATCTATTTCAAAATTTTAACATTTATTTTTTAATATTTTATTTCTCGACATTTCCATTAATTTTACATTAGTACATTACCAACCAAATTTATTAGTTCATTTTTAAGATTATGATTATGCCCAAAATTAATATTTGTTTATAAAAATATTTAATAATAAATAAAAATGGGATAGTCCCTTTGTATATTGGTATTGATCCATCTATATTGATTAAATAAAATTTCATCCAATTTTTATAATATGGTTTTTGAAAATAAATATTCCTCTGATGGTTAGTCCGAGAAAAAATAAAAAAAAATTTATCTAGTTAATTTGAATAAATTGTCATTACCTCTCCCTGGTCAACTCTGTTAATCAATACTGAAACCGGTGAATATGCCGTAAATTTATTTATTGTTATACCTCTTTTTTTTTTTACAATGTATAATAATTGAATTTGATTATTTATTTTATTTAGGAGATGAAATAAAAAATTCGAATAAAACTTACTTTTGTTGTCATTGCTAATCATGAAAATAAATTCATTTGCTTGCTGACATGTTTCTTATATTAAAAATTAGTCAAAAGCGTAAGCAATTTGTACAAAGGATTGCTCTCTCTCTCTCTCTCTCTCTCTCTCTCATGACTCTTGACATGAATAATAAAGTGATAAATTTAATGTTATATCAAATTTAAAAGATGAATAAAGAAGAGAGGGAGAAAAAGAAAATATAGAATATATACTAGTCTACTATATATCTATCTCTTATATAAATTTAGACGAGGGGGTTTAGTTTTTTTTTTTTTTTTTTTTTCCGAGGCAATCTGTTGCTTGAATTCCCTCACTTTTCAGTTTGCAACATTTGTCTGATCTTTTTCTCTTTATTTGCATTTATACAAACGAAAAACAATTGGAATTATTATGATTTTTTTGAATGAACCTATTCACGTTGTTTGTGGAATAGCAGAAGGAGCCTTTATTGTTTTTATTATGAACATCCTTTTTTTTACGATAATACAATATTAAAGAATTTTATAAAAATTAAAATAAAATGCTGAAGAGAGAGAGTGAGAAAGAGGGGGGAGGAGAAAGAGCTGTGATACGGAAAAGAAAAAACCAAATAGTCATTTTAAAAAAAATATATATAATTGAAATTTTTGAAATCTCTAAAAAATTAACTTTATTGTCGATAAAAGTCCGATTCGTGGACGACTTTTCAACTTTAGAAAGAGGCTTTTTAAAAGAAATATATGGCCAGAGTCAATTTGATAAAAACCCGCTGATAAATTGGTCCATTCCCTTTCAAACTAGTCGTACAAGTCTTAATATCTGTTTTTGATTTCATTTATTTATTTATTTATTTTTTTACTATTTATTACATTTCAATTTACCCTGATATAAAAAGGCGTTAGGCTGTTCGAAATATTTGCAGAATAAATTAAATGCTTGTGGACAAGAAAAACTTCTGAAATTTTTGAAACATACTTTTAAAAAAAAAATTCATTTTTAACAAATTGTTTTTGGTTGAAAATAACGTAATTAAAGAAAAGCTGGAAACTGATTGAATCATATATGAAAGTTCTAAATTTGCTTCTACGTTAAAGATAAACTGCAGCCGCCATTTTGAAAAAAAAAAAAAATGAAATTTTCGGACTATTTTTAGGTTAGGATTCGTATTTTGAACCCCGCGCACTATCCATCCTATAAATAATTCCAGTGCTAATTGACAGGTATTTTGCATTCTATATACACTCTAAATTAAACTCCAAATATAATTTACCTAAGGACCCCACTCTCCTTAATCCTCTCATTCATCCTCCATCAGTTTAATAATCCGTCTATAAAGTGGCCCATTCACTTTCAAACCTCTCGAATGAAAGTAGCATTTTAGAGGCGTTTCACTTGGAGCGATTGGTTGGTACTAAAATTTTTTGACTTTAATATGTCTCTCTATGAAAATATTATCCCTCTATTTTTATAACAGTCGTTATCCCTTTGTAAAAGTATTTTAATAATTCAGCGGTAGGGGAGGTTTCAAAATGAATGTTTCGATTATAATCCGAACAATCGCCCTAAAAAAATGCAAGTTTTGCATTTTCCTATTGAGAGGGGAATAAAAACTTTCTATTTAATTCCTCTTAAGATGGATTTCTTTTTCTCTTTAAAAACCCTTTCCTGGGCCTACGTATTCGCAAAATCTTTGCCTTTATTTATTTAAGAAATGATGATGATGGATATGGATTGCTTCAGGGAGAGGGCTTTGTTTCTCTGATTACATTTTATCCCCAAGTTATTAAATTGTAATCCCCAATGAAAGAGAAAATTCGTCAATCAAATAAAAATAAATAAAAACGAATTTTATTTCGAAGGAAAAATTCAGTTATTGACATTAAGAAATTATTATAAGATTTGTTTATCCTGCCCCTTGGAAAACTTCATGATCTAAGGGTCAGTTGTTCGCTTTCTCTTCTGAAGATTTATTAACTACGAATTAAATAGTTAAAATTTATAGGACGAGTAACCGGCATTCGTATATAAATATATAACTCGGGTTAATTTAATGTCCCTAAAGCCGAAAATACTAAAAAAAAATTTTACCATTGAAGAGTGTATATACATAAATAAAAAATTATATATTAATACAATCTCACGATATCTATCTCCTAAATTTATTTAAACTATTTGGTCGAAAAATTTACACGAATTTTCCGACCCCATTTTTACTTGAGAGAGAGGCAGGCCGGTGGGAGGGTTGAAAATTATGTTAAATTTTTATATTAAAATGATTAAACGTGACATCCTCGGCTTTAAAATATTTTTGTTTTGTTTAATATTTATTGTGGTAGCTAAAACATGTAGACCAGTACCCAACTGCCGTTCCCCTGACCATCAGAAATTTTTGCCAGGCCGCTAAAAATTTAGTTTTTATCATGTATATATTATTTTGAATTTTTACTCTTCAAATATTTTTGGTTTATTATTATAAAGAATGTATGTATTTTATTTATTTCAGATTGTTTTTGTTCAATGAAAAAAGTTTGTTTATTTATTTTGCGAAATTTTTTCTTTAACTTTTTACCTTTTCGGTCCGGGAACCGCTGGTATTTGTTATGACACCATAATTTAAATATAATATGCAAAGGTTGAAAATTATTGTCTTACAAGATGGTTGGTTATATGGTGGCTACATCAGCTTATACTCTCTGAATTGGGATAAATTAACGTTGAACAAGGTTTTTTTTTATTATCCTCTTTTGAAATAAAGTATTTTATTATCATATAGGAAGGACTGTCCTATATATAGGATAGAATGAGTCACAATTCGTTGTGGCTTTAGAATCACCCTTTTGGGGAAACTTCCAAAGAACATGATGAAAAATGGGGCATAATCTATACAATATAACACAAAAAAAAGACATTAGAGAGCGTCTTAAATTGTACTTTTGGGAAAAGGACATTAAATTGCCCATCAAAGGTCGTTAGAAGATGTTCCATTAATTTGTTATTGATTTGTTTATTTACTTGGTATTTATTTATTTATTTGTTGTTATTACTATGCATTAACATGGAGTAATTTTATTAATGGACTAGCTAGGGAGAGCATCATCGCCATCTCTAATTTATACTAAAATTAAAGTAATTATCATTAAATTAACTCCTCTCCATTAGATTTTAAATTCAACTATTCAAATATTACAATATATTATTATAATATTATGTTTACTAAAAGTGATTTTAATATTTAATAATTAGAAGTACAATGAAGTTTATCTAGATAGGATCAAACTCGGTCATAAAGAAAAAATAAACCTTCATCGAACTAAAATATATATTTATTTAAATTTATTTTATTTGAGAATTAAAATAGGAAAATTTTTCTGCATTCAAATACAAATAAATTTATTTATTTACGATCTGCATTGAAGTATAAGTCCTTGGTGGCTAGGTCCAATTAAACACAAATACAAATTTACAAATTACCTAAAACAAAGCAAATGCAATCAATTAAAAAAAATATAGAAATATAATATGTAATGTACTTTCGATAGTGATTTAATAATAAATTTCTTCCCTTTTTGGGTTTAATTTTTTTTTTTTTTAATAACCCAAAGCGAAAAAACGTATTTTAAATTTCTTAACTCACTAAAAAAATTTTGTTTACTTAATTTTTCCAAATGGTTTAAATAAATTTTTCATCCGAACCCACACCTCTTATCTTTTAAGATTATCATTAATAATGTAACCTTTCGGCCACGGAGGGGCTTATTATTATTTTAATTTATTTCAATTGCACAAATTCTGTATTTTATTTCTTTAATAATTTTTTTTCTATTTTAATATATAAGCCCATTTACGCACAGATTAGGGTTTATTATATAAAGTGATGATTTGATGGCCAAATCATGTCTTATTTTAATTTAGTTTATATAATAATAATTGTTTTTTATGTGCACCACTACTATATAAATGAAGTGAAATTAGCTTTATTTAATATCACACAGCACGAGAGAGAGAGAGAGAGAGAGAGTGAGAGTGAGAGTGCTCCTGTTAGGAAAATTAAATCTCATTTCAAGTTCATTATTATTATCAGGAACTGGAAAATGCGCTATACCAGTCGATAATCACGAATGACTTGAGAAACAAAATTTTATGAATAAGCTAAAAGAAAATAAAGAAATTTTTTTATTCTTTTCAGCATCTGAGGCCATAGAGACTTTAAACACTTCAATTAGTTATTATTTACGATACATGTAATCTAGGTATTTGATTAAACTAAATTTTCATCAGACTGCCTCTACAGTTCCAATTGATTTACATTAAAACAAATTTCTCTCAAAAATTTTTTTTAAAATTCTTTGATATTCTTTTTTATATTCCCACTATTTCGATATTCTAATTTTTTCTTTCTCTTACTTATATATGAAATATATATTCAGAAAATATTGCGATCGCAAAAAAAGTCGACGGAAATACACGTTTTGAAGGATCTGAGTCTAAAAAAAAAATGATCTGTCTGGGTATGAATAAACAAAAACGAAAAAACGCCCGAAGCTGAAATTTTATATTTAAGCTAGCTACCTTTATTGTTTGCATCTCGATGCTTTTCACTCAACGGGTACTAGTACTTTACTGATGTACTTTTTTAGTTTTTTTTCGATTTTCTCAAAATCCGCTCTAACGATTTGGATTAAAATTCATAAATCAATTATTTATTACATGATCTTTAAAATGTATTATCCCTTATACTTCCAAAATTGTTTGGGGCCCACTTTACTGATTTACCTTTGGTGAATTTGTATTATTTTCTCTTACCTCATCAAGTAAGAGAAGATTGTGCTCTCAAACCCTCCAGATGATTTTATTTATATATTATAATTCTAAACTCTTGGCCAGAGAGTGGGAATGTTCAAATGTATTTATTTATAATCAAATTCTACTATTATAATTAATATTTTATATAAAATGTGAGATAAGAGATAATATTGTGTGATCATATTTATTTATTTGAAATATAGGAGTCTATTCTACCACACTCTTTAAAATAAAGTCCATTAAATCGAATTCATTTTTAATACTTTCTATTTATTGAAATAGAATAGTCTAATTGTATTATTCACCTATTGTTTTCATAAAATTTAATTTAATTTAATTTCTATGATAATTGACAAACAATTTTTGAAACTGTTAACGTTAATGCAATCACACGGATTAGCGTTAATTAACATGAATATCTCCTCGATTGGCCTACATCCCTTCCTATTTCCCATTAGCATTTGGTAAACGTAGTGCCCCCTTGCTTAAGGGTTGCGAGTTTATCCCCCACCACTCTCTCATCTCTTATCTCTGTTTTTTTTTTTTTTTCACCCAATAACTGATAGGAGTGTGTACTTGTTTATACTGAAATGCAAATCATGGATTTGCTTTGTTCTATTTATCGAATTTAAAGTCAACGTAATAAAGGGATTAAATTTTCTACAAAATTTCACATATGTTCTATTTCACAATTTCTAACTTATTGTTTATTAGAATGATGAAAATGGATGAATTTAGGCTAATAACTAAATATTAATAACTAATGGAGATTATTGTTTAAAGTTAGAGACGGGATTCCTGGAAAAAATAAAAAAATATGTTCCTTTTGCCGACGTTTCGTACGCCTTCTTCAAGACCTAAAAAAAAAAAAGTAATATTGGATTATCTAGAGGAACATGAATTCTAATTCTAATTTAACCTAAAGTCATATTTTAAAAAGAATATCAGAATAAGATAATAGAATAATAAGTAGAATAATAAGCTTAACAAAATTTTTGTTTAATTTTTCATTTTTCACTCTTAGTAAAATTTCTTCTATAATTTTAATATTTTTTCCTCCGAATATATATATATATATATATATTTCATTCAAACATTTATAATTTATTTTACTTTGTATTTGGGATTTTCTGGTACTTCTCTCTCCTTTTACAAGTGATCTCTCATTCTCTCTCTCTCTCTCTCTCTTGAGATCTTTTTTCCACTCTCTGTCTCTCTCTTTATTTTCAAGTTCTTTCTTGACAAGCTTGAGGAGAGCAAGAGGGGGGAGAGGGAGGGGGTTGTAATCTTGAAGCCAGCATCTTATCCCACACGCTCGAAATCATTTCCAAGCCTTCAATTCTTGGTAGAAAAAGAAGAAAAAAAAATACCAAATTAAATCAATAAAGTGATATATGTGTCTGTGTGTATGTTGAAGTTAAAATCGTCAAATATATTTAGGTATTGATAACAAAAGAGAGTCAACAAGAAAGCCGGTTTAAACAACTTTATCAATTCACGAAAAGGAAATAAATCTATCTTATTATCAAGAGAGAACGCGACTCCAAAAATAAATAAAATAATAATATAGAAAAAAAAAAAAATAAAATCATTATTGAATACTAACCCGGGGAGGGAGTTAAGACATTTTCAAAAGGATACTGAATAAATTAATTTTATTCGACATGTTTCATTTGTCACCTCTACTTGTGTCCATCTTCTTCCCTCATTACCGGCAAATTCGTTTTTCAATTTAGTAAAATTTTGTTGATCCTCACAATTTTTTATTTATTTGATCTTTTTTTTTTATATATATAAAAAAGATAGAGAATATTTTTTTCATAAAAATAAAATTGAAAGAGGAGAGTTGTTTATGTGTAATGGTATATGTCATAGGGGCGAAGACAGAATCAGCTATTGGATGCTCGATTTATTTGTTCATCTTCAGTTCACTATTTTAATTAAATACAAATTTAAATTAATTAAATTTTACATTAACATACAACTATCAAATGTAAGATTTAACTTCACCTAATTCAAATTTGTATTTATTTAAAATAAGCCGAGAGTTTTGCATTGTCAGTATTGATAACCTTAAAAGTCAAGGGTTGTTGGTTCGGTTCCCAGGCAGTCCGATGAAAATTTATTTATATTAATTGGATACCAATTGATATAAATAAATATGCCTGGATCATTTGCATCGTAACTAAAATATATTAGTAATTATTTAAAGTTTATAATTCAGCCGTAGATGCCAAAAGGACTAAAAGAAAAAATAACCAAATAATGAACTGAAGATGAACAAGTAAACCTCGTTGGAAACGTCCCAATTTTGAATTTTTATTAAGCATCCAAAGAATGTCATCTCCATTATTACAAAAATAAAATTTCAAATTTAATTTAAATTGAATAGATAGAAGTGAGAGACAAAGAGAGAGTTTATTTCTCTCTCTCTCTCTCTCTCTCTCTCTCTCTGTTTCTAATCTCATTTTGTGTTTATTTTTTTATCATTTTGCGAGAAGATTGTCGCAAGCTTAATCGAAGTTAACTCCCCGTTGTGAACATTTTTACCTCCCCCTCCTTCTCTTTCTCAAATCTCGTCTTTTTTCTATTAAGCCTATCAGCTAGCTGCTGTTCCCCTCTTCCTTTTTTTTTGATAGGATCACATGGCCAGAAGGGAAATGCCCTTCAGCAATGAACTGATTGAACAAATCCACTGATAATGATAATCCCTTCAAGTACAAGACCAACGGAGAATCCTTTTATAATGTATTATACGTTAAAAAAGAGATTTTGGGGATTATATTTATTTAAAGTAAGTTAAAAGTAGAGTTTATGAATTTTTAACTAACAAATAAAAAATAGGATTCCTTGTCCACGTAAAAGAATTTTTTCATTTTGACACAAATTGAGAAATTTTTATAATATGATATATAATGTAGGTATTTACTTAAGAATTTAATAAATAAATAATTAATGATGATTAAAATTAAAAACATTTAATTTTATTTTCAGGAAAATTTACAAAAATTTAATAGTTTCGGTTATTCTAAAAACCATTATTAGAGCTTTTTCCTGTTTTCCTTTTTTTTAGAGAGCTCATAATGGTTTTTACCTTTAAATAACAGTTTGTAAATTTTCCTGAAAATAAAATAAAATGTTTTTGATCCCCACACACACACAAAAAAAAAAATATATATATATATACATAAGGGTGTTGAATCAGTCCAAGAAATTTTTCTCAATATTTCTCTCTCTTCTATCATTTCCAAGGGATCTATTTTCTGACCTTCACACTTTCTGATTTCTCAAATAATTTTTTATATTTCACCAAAACACAAGTATACAATTTTTCTTTGGATGGAAACCCTTAAGTGTAGTCCCTTTTATTTTTTAATAAAAATTTATTCAACATTTTATATAATTAAGCTCTATGTTATGTTTGTCTGAAAAAAATATTTAATTTTATATTAAAAAAAAATACATTTTATTTATTTGGATAGATATTTTTTTCTAGTCTTTTCGACATCTGAGGCCATATAGATTATTAAACGTACGTAAATTACTATGCAAATTATCCAAGCATATTTATTTATATCAATTGATATCCAAATAAATAAATAAATAAATTTGTATTTGTGTTTGTTTGGACCTAGCCACCGAGGACTTGTGCCTCTAAGAGGTTGAAATAAATATATTTATTATTATTATTTATTATTATTTATTATAATATAAATAAATTTTCCTGGGATCTGAATCGACACCCCTTGGCTTTTAAGTTTATTAATATTAATATTAATATTAATAATTAATAATAATAATCAATACCTTTAATCTCTCGGCCACAGGGGAGGGGGTGGTGGTAGATAATTTTAATCCGTAAAACATAAAGCATTGTTTACATGTCAATAGTTACCCTGATCCAGATGCTAGAAAGGCTTTTATATTTGAATGTTTTTTACTGGCGCCAGTAAATCTGATATATATATATATATATATATATAAGTTGAGCAAACTCTAATAAGGAAATAAAATTATTCAAAAAATAAATTCCAAGTAACTCTTCTACCGGAAAGTTCTTCAATTTATTTCTATCCTCCAATTTAATTAACATAATTTTTAATATGTTAATGAAATGTTTCATAATGAAAACAAAATTTTTACTAGTTTAAATTAAAAAAAAATTCAAATCACAATTTATTTTCAAAATAAAAGCAGAATACAAAATTCTTCCTTTTGTCCAGCTAGCATATTAATTGATTATTCTACAAAAAATGCAAATGAAAATTTCTCTATTTTTTCGATGACGATATTTGACTAAAAATTAATAAAAGAAATCTGTAACCCATTTAGACATTTGAATTATATGATAACATAAACCCCTAAATTTATATAATTTATACTTTATGTAAATTATTGTAGAATAAATTTTTCTATATTTATTTATTGGATATATATATATTCTCTCTAGATTAATCCAATTATAGGGAGGTAAGGAGAGGGGAAAAACAAAAAGTTTATTTACAATCCCCCCAGAAAGGTAATTGTCACCATTGATAACGTTCAAATTCAAAAAGAGGTCGGGTCCCAGACAATCAATAGGATACTAATTGTTATAAATAAATATGCCTGAATAATATTGTTTACTATATAATAGAATAATCCACAATGGCATAAGTATAATTGCAATAAAAAAGGAATTTACTAGAATAAAAAAAAAAAAGAAAAATAAAATTTAAAGGAAAAGTAAAAAAATTCAATAGATGAATATTTCAAAAAAAAAAAGTTTTTTCCTTTTTAATTTAAGAGAATACATAATTTAACTGCATTTTGGAGTTTTTTTTTTTTAATCATCTAATATACACATAATCTTTGATCTAAAATCGGGCCGTAGTTTGCCCATCTCTGACTGCTCTAGGCCATTGATTCCCAAATTTTCTCGCCTACACTGAAAAAAATTACCGCCCCCTGCAAATATAATAATTTATGAGGAAACAATTAAAGGTGAAATATCATAATTTTTCTGGCCCAAATAAATAACCGGAAAGCTTGTTTTGTAAATAAGACACCTTGGAGTAACAAAATTATTTAATAAAATAATCAAATGACACTATCCATTTTTTTAAGTCTTTCGGTATCTGAGGCCATTTAGACTCCCTTCTTATTTATTTAAATTAATTGGCTGCAAACCACTGAACATTGTTACGTGAAGCAATACCTCTGACTCTCCACCAAGGGACAGGACTTATCCTTATTTATTTATTTATTTATTGTTCAAATATTTTAATTAGAAAAAGAGATAACTTCGAATATTTATTTAAATTCTTCAGAATTTAACTTCTCATTCTTATTTTAGTTAGGATTTTATAAAAATATTTAATTATTAAATTATTATTTATTAACTATTTATTATCATCTATTATTTATTACTCTATTTATTTACCTATTAATATTTATTTTTAAATTGTTTTATTGATTTATTGTAATTGATTTTTTGATTATGTGATGAATATCTAGACTTTTGATTAGGCCGAAATGGCCCTGGATGATCATCATGAAACAAGAGCCTTGTCAAAAGGGCGAAATTTTTATTTATTTATTTATTTTAATTAATAATTCAAATTTTTTTATTTAATTATAAATTTTGATCTCTCGATCTCTGTCTATATCAATCATATAATTTGATTGTTTAAAATTTAATAGAGAAAATATTAATTTTAATTATAATCTCTTTTTTAAAAATAACTATTTTTACTTTAGTAGTTGAATAATTAAAAACGAATCATTTGATTATTACAATAAATTAGAGGTGGGAATTTCCATATCCTCTATTGTTATTATCAATTAAAATGACAAATATTACAAAATGAAAACAACGTACGTATCACAAAAACAACTGAGCTTTATAATTCAATTTGAAATCTCATTTCAAAAACACTCATTTAAACTATGGTTATATTTATATTTTAATATTTATCATACGAGAGGAGAGGGAATTTGTTTAACGTTCGTCACTAGTATAAGGAAAATATTTACTCACTAGAACTGAAATTGTTAATGAATATCTATGGTGTTTTGTTATTGTTTAATTAAAAATAATAATAAAATGTTGAAAGGAAAAAAAAATGATCTTTAATAACCAAAAACAAATAAACTTTCTTTCTTTTTGACTAAAATTTATATCATCTCACGATATCATAGTAATAAAAGTTAATTTTAACAATTTATTAGTCAGAAGGTAAGGAAGTAATGAGACTAGTAACAAGCAGAAAATGACCACATGATCGGATGTGTGCCATAATTGAGCTTTTATGTCGCCTGGGATTTTATGACAA
>JAAAKE020096267.1:0-19460 GCA_010014785.2 Anisolabis maritima | reverse complement strand
ATTTCGTGAAGGTCGTCCAAAATCGGTTGTTGTTCCGGAAAACATTGATGCTGTGCGTGAACTGATACTGCAAGATGGTCATGTGACTTATCGGGAGATTGAGGTATCCTTCAAAATTGCATGAACATCATCGTCAAAAAGATTTGTTTTTGATCTCAAATCCCGAAATATAAAAGGCAACCCCCGTATAACTTAAGAGAATAAGTTAATTAATAAATTTTTTTAAAAAAAATTATTTTGATTTTCCAAGCAGTAAACTAAATACCGTCAGTTAAAATAAGTCTATTTTTCTGACTGCATCTCTGCCATATAAATTAATATTCAATTAATTGCAAAACGGGCTAAGCGTTGATCCCACCTCTTCAATTCATTAATTGGGGATTAATTTTTTGATAGTTGAAACCAAACACATAAGTTATAAATTTATAGCCACTATAAGAAGACATTCAAATGTTTTTTTTTTTTTTTTCATTTGATATAATCTGTTTTTGATAAGAAATGTTGTGGCTTTTTATATAATAAAACCTTTCTTTTCCAACTTTCGTGAAACTTTCGTTTAGAAATACTTTTATTTTTCTAAGTTACTTATTTCGAAATTGGGTTATAATCGCCCTATTCACCCTTGAATTGGTTTTGAAAATATTAGAGGAAACAATACACCCTGAAGTAATAAAAGCAGACGGATCCCATTCAGGTGACGTCACTCTCAATAAAGGGATGAAAACAACCTGAAGAGATTTAAAATAAATCATCTTGGGAAAAGAAAAAGAAAAATAAATAACAGTGAATTTTTTTTTTCTCCTTAAATAAATCTTTTAATAAAATAACATTTCGACAGGTTGATTTCATCAAGTATATAAAATATAAAATTTGTTATAATTAGTGATGACCGTTTAACAAACGATTAATGATTAGGTTAGCTTTTTTAGAGCAAACTAATCTCAAAGTTTTTTTTTTTTCGTTAGTCCAGGGCACCCCAATTTACGCCATCTCTTACTAGAGTTTCAATTAACTCTGGCTTTGAACTCCCCTTCTACTCCTGGTTGTTTTTTTTAGGGTAAATTTTTTGGTTGGTTTATTCGTTAGTGATCGGTACATCTTTGTTTGTAGTATAAATAATATTTGATTACTTATTATTTATATATCTGTATATTTATTATATATTGTATTATTATTTGTGTCACTAGAGTTGAAAATGTTGACATTGTCAACATTTCATACTTTAAGGCCAGCGCGATTAAAATTTTTTTTTTTTTAACAATTGGTATAAATAAATAAGTTTAAGGCTGGGGGGGCTAAATAAATATCATTTATAAAGGGCGTAACTAATAGTTTTAAATCGCACAAACAAAAATTCAATTGCAATAGAATCTCGATTATCCGGACGCGAGGAGCCCAGTTTTTTATATCTTATTTTTTTTATTTTTCACTGATTATTCCAATTTTTATTTGTTTTTGATTATCCGGACTAACGTTCGTCCGGATAATCAAGTTTCTACTGTATTAAAACAAAAAGGTAAAAACTCATCTAAGGGAAGAGGGTTCAGGTTCTTTAATTATTTAGTCTTTGGGTTTGACTTAAATATTATAATAACAAAATATAGAACAATGTACTGTAGAATAATTATTTTGAGGCTAAATATAGCACCCGTCCAAAACCTGCAGTTACTGATAGGTAGGTAAAAAAAGAAACAAATAGTCCAATAATACAAAAAAATGAATTATTGTTTTTGTAAATCTTTTTTTATTTGAAAGTAGGGAGGGAGAGAGAGAAAGAGAAAAGGGATGCAATTTACACGAGTCATTCAATAGATTGAGGTTATGAATAGATTGAATTAGGAAAATAGTGGAAATAAAAGGGGATGAAGAGAGAGAGAGAGAAGGAAAAAGATTAAAGAGAGAAAGAGAGGCGTAAAGATGTTTCCCTCTCTTTCACTCTTGTTAGAATCAGAGGAGAAGCAAATAAGAGAGAAAGAGAGAGAATTTCAAAAGGGATCTCTCTACCCCTCTCACTCTTCATTTTTTTTTATTCTTGCAGCATCACAAAAAAGAGACAAAGCATGTGTGTGTTTGTGTGTGTGCGTATGGAGGGGAGATGAAATATTTTGACAGTCAAGCAGCTAAGAAAAACACGTAAGCGGCAGAGAGAGAGATAGAGAGAGACGAGATTCAACCAACGAAGAAAATGAAGAGGAAGAAGAGATCCTTTTAAGAAATTTCACAACAGATGCACCGTCACATAAAGAGATCATCATAATTAGAAAATTCTGATTAAGACAATTAATAATAATAATAAAAATGACTAATAAAATGAAAATTAAGATACTTTCACTGAAGTGATAATTAACTTCCTCATTTTAATGATTTGTTTAGTCTACTTTTTTTCACTTTAGACAATAATTATTATCATTTAATAAATAATTTCCCTGTTACATCAAAAAAGTATAATCAAAATAGTATAATTTGTAGTGTACGTACTTTGATATTATTTTTATTAATTGTATTTGCGAATTTCATATTAACTTGTATTGTTTAAATGTCCAATATTATCTCTTCTGAGTGAAGTAAAGAGAAAAATGTAAATTTTATTACAAATATTTCCTGATCTATTCGAGTGGCTAAGCGGATAAGTTCCAGATTACGGATCTGAAGTTGCAACATAATCCCCAGGGAGAGGAGTTGATCTTCTAATCTAAGCGATAATTTAAAGATTAAATAGAATCAAAACTTTAGCAGATGTCCCTTCAAATGTTCCGGATTTTACAATTCGTCCCGTTATTAAATGAAATTTTTTTTTTCTTATTTCTCTGATGTTCGCGTATGAGGATGCATTATAAGTGAATTCCATGAGAGGATTTTAAAAGAAAATGGCGAGTAATTTTTTAGAGATTTATCCATGTTGATAAATATAAAAAAAATGTAACTAGTAAATATCATTTTCATTATTATGATTATTCATATTATTCAAAAGAGTTAATTATGAAAATAATTTGATAATATTATCAAAGGTGTTTAAATGAAAATGGAAAATTATTTTTTATAACCAAAAAAAAAAAGAATTTGTTGAAATTAAAAAAAAAAAAAACAAATTTTAATCCCCGAGTCGGTATAGGGCCGAATTGAACAGACGAACAAATGGTGACCCAGGCTTATATATAAGTATGTATTAATAGTGGAAGATAAAAAAAAGTATATAATTTGATGTCAATACCTTTTACTTCATTAATGATCATCTTTGAATAATTAATAGTGTGAATAAATAACTTTAATTATATATAGTTTGTTTTTAAATGTTAAAAATAACTTAATATTAATCGACTGTCATGAGAATCTAACCTATAATTTGACATTTAATCAAATAAAAATAAATTTGTTATAAATTTATTTACCTTATTAATAAAGAATGGAGTATAAATTGACAATGTTTTGCTAATAAATCCACTAACATAATTACAACTATTAATTTTTGAAGGAGTAATAAACATTTGTTTGAAAAAGAGCAGCAATACACGAATACTGGGTAGTAGTAGATTTAGGTCGCCGCTAGGTGCGCTAAAAATCGGAACGATGAATTTCATAAACTCTCTAATAATTAAGTTTCAAAAGAACTTTAAACCAACATTGTTTCATTTTATCATTATAAAAATAAAAACTAAATGCAATACGAATAATACTATGAAATTTGCTATTCTTTACTGTAATTACATTTAACCAGAAAATACAGATAGATTAACTATTTTGTATTCTTATATTACAATCATAAATAAAAGAAAGTGATAATATAAATGAAAGGAATCCATTTACCTCTTATTTATTCAGCTAATTAATTATCTTCTTTTAACTATGTTTAAGAGAAATTGAACACAATCAAAAAAGAAGAGAGATTATTATGACAATGTCTTTGAACTAGAATAACCAACTGTTTTCAACAATGAGCGATTTGAAAGCACTGCGCATGCGCGATGAGCGGCGACTGTCCTCGCTTTCTCAGGCCAAGAAGTAGGGGGGAGAACGATGGAGGGGCTAGCTAGTTTCCTTCTCCGTTCAATCATTCAGACATCCAAATATAATATTAACCCAGTTCATTCCTAAAACATTGCGGAAGGCGACCTTGGGATGGGGAGGGTACAGTTAAGCAAATTGAACATTGGATGAATGATCTGAATTTCTGTTATTGTCTATTAGATTAAATTATTTTTATTAATACATATTTATTGCACGAACTTGATCGTGAACAATTTTGCAAAAAAAAAAAAACTTAAAATAGGAATTAAAGAACACATAACATTACAATTATCAATTAAATAATAAATATCACTAGAATACTGCTGCGTTTATTATTAGCAACAATTTGTGGATGACAGTCAAAATGATAAAACAAATCTGATAACTTTCACTTATTGATTGTTTTTAATATTCCAGCAGGAATTTTATATTTGGTTGGCTAGCTATTTTGGTCACGTGATCAGAATCAAAGGTGGATTATAACGAAAATTCTCTATATTTCAAATACGACTATTATTTTGAAAAAAAAAAAGTGTATATAACAAAAGTTACTTCAAATTTAATGTAGACTAATTTTTATATTAATGAAATATTATAAACAAATAGAGAAAAAACTAAAAAATTGAGAATAAAGTACTCTTTAGATTTAAAAATCAAAATATACAATGAATAGGTCTTTATTTGGGTAATTGATTTACCAAATTAAAAAAAAATTGTATAGCGAATTTTGAGAAAAAGCAAAAAATTGAAGAATGACACAGGAAAGTGTTACTTTCCGCTGACCGAGTTTAATCAAAACCTTCCTCTCACTTACTCAGGTTAGACTAAGTTTATGTTTAAAATTTCATTGTTTGTACGAGGTTTATAGATTAAGCTATATTTTGGATACAGACATAAACACATGGACTGAATATATTTTCTAGTTCGGATTCAGAGGATCTCAAAACGTTTCTTCACAATGCATAAAGATTAATTAATAAAATAAATTAATATATAATCTGTTTATTTTATCTCAAATACAGGTTTATATTTAATTTTGTTTTATTGTACTGAACGAGGCTAAAGCGTGAGAGATGAGATGTCTCCATTATTTATGCACATTATTATTTATTAAATTGGATGAGATTAAAACGACAGCAATCAGGATATAGAGCAACGTTTATTGATGTTGAAATAAACCTCCTAAAATTGGTTTTTGAGGGGTGGGTGGTTATATATGTTTCAGACACGAAAGGTCTGTCATTAGGGTGAGGGGCTGGAATGGATCTCTTGGGGGAGAAGAAAAAAGAAAAAAAAAACAACTCTCGGGGTCTTAGGTAACTTTTCATGTCTTACATTGTATTTCAGATAGAGAAATGCAGAAAATTTCATCAACAAAAACAAAGCACTGTCTCTTTAGGGATTAATGTATAAATAAAAAAGATAATCGCAGTTCAGATTGATTCCCCATTTCATTTTTTTCATTGAAAATAGGCGCACAACATCAATTATGCTCTGCGTCTGACGGTTTCAAATATTTAAAAATTTCTCTCTAATACACTCGATCGGAAACAGAAGGCCCCAATCTTCAAGATCTATTTGCAGTAGATTCGATTTATTTGTTTTGTTAATTGTTTTTTGTTTTGTGCTGTCATATATCAATTTGTATTTGGACCTAGCCACCAAGGAGTTGTGCCTATAAGTCGTAAATAAATTTATTTATTTATCAAACGTTGGCCGTTTCAAGTGCAATATTCACCCTTTCGCGCTTGACATGACGTCACACCTCCGTTGTATGAAGTGCAAGCGTAAATATACTTGATGTCACACTTAATTACGTAGTAAATTTACGGTAGCAATGTGCATGTGTAAATGTGCACTTGACTGAGGTGAATAGATGAAAGTGGGAATGAAAAGTGTACATACTAAGTTTTGGAAAACAGCCTATGAATTCTTCTTGTAACCAAATGGAAGTATATAAATCGTCAATTATGCATTAAATACTATAAAATCAGAGAAGAAAATAAAATTTGTTTATAGGGTGCCAAGTTTGCGAGATTTATTATATTTGACAGTTTGTAAAGAATGTATTTTCTGCTACCATGTAAATTGTAATAAATTTCTCTACCTATTAGAAAAATGTAAAAAAATAAAGACTCATTTTTCTTGTGGATTGTCGGTTTAGCTTTCACATCACTGTAGGTTTACTATTACTTGCTAAACAGGCAGTAAGTTGGTCTGGAGGAAAAAACTGTTCCAAGAAGAGTATGATTTTAAAACGTACAACTCCCAATTATAAAAATGTCTTCTCTCTAATGATTAAATTCGGTAAGTTGACTTGTGGATGCCCATCAACTTGAAATTTTTAATGGGAAAATGCACTAAAGCCGTTGGCATATTCATTTATATTTAAAGGAAAGTTTTTTTATATTTATATTTAATTGTAAAAAGTAATTAGTGCTCTCTCTTTTTCACTGAAGGAGGGCTCAGCTCTCCCTCTTTTTAAAATAAATGCATCTCATTGTCGGAGAGCATTATTGACTAATTTCTCCTTCACCCCTTCTCCAACTCTCCCTCACTGAGACAGATGACAGCCGTCTCATTTTCTCTCTTCAACACAAATTAATCTCAACTGAAATATTAACTTAAAAATAAATAAATTATTTTGAAAATTTCGAAATTTTTTTTTCGATGTGATATGAAAAAAAAAACTTTTATCAAAAGTTAGCTGTGAACTCTGATTTAATTGTTTTAATCTGTTTGGCTAATCATTTTAAAGGACAAATAGTTCGACATCTTTAAAAATAACATTTTGGGCAGAGTTTGAGCAAAAGAAGAAGGGACTCTACTCCCACTCTTCTTGCTAACTAACCTAAATTTTAAAAAATGATAATTTTGTTAATATATTTCATAAACATCATAACATTTTATATCAAACTTCTTGATTATTAAATATAAATTTAATTTATTTTGTATAAGTTATTAAATTACACTTTTTTAAGGAGTAAGAAATGTATGGAGGGGAAGATCGGGGTGAGTTGACGCATGCGCGGCAAATGTTCTTTTGGAAGTAGTTACGCTATACAAGTATGGTCGACTAAATTTGTTATCTCAAGTTCGTATTCTGTCTTTTAAACTTGACCGGGTGTTTTCTGTTATCAACAAGATCATTATTTCAAGACTTAATTAAAGCCTTAGAAGTAATTTAGCGTATATTTATTTTATTGTTTTGTTGAGTGAACATTTTTTCATGCTTTTATACATAATATTATTAATAGCAGAAGAGAGGCTGTCATTTGTACCCTCATCTGAATAGCATACAGAGAGAGAGAGAGAAGGCAAAAGGGCCGAAGGCACGCGCCCTCCTCTCTCTTCCTTTTCCGTTGCTCCCTTTTCGTCGCCCCTTCGACTTTGCGCCTGGCTCAACGCTTAAATCCAACCAGGATTAACTCGGCGTTTAGTCAAGATAACACTCACACACACAGAAAGAGTGATACACACGCCATTCAGTAGCTCACTTCACACCCCACTTGCCTGCCTTTTTTTTGTTTTTAATTAGCAAAATATGCTCACTTCCCCATTCCCTTTTTTCTCTCTCTCTTCCTTTCCATTGTTTCAATTCTTATCATAGTATTTTATTTCGATAATAAATATCCATCCTCTTCCCTCTTCTTTGTTAGAATTTTGAAATTTTTATCCTTAATTCAGAAACTTATCTGAGAAAACTATGAGCCCTAAATAAAGAACTTTGTTGTTCTTTCCTAATAAATAAAATATCAGGCTACAAAGATAAATAAATTTAAAAACTGCTTAGCTACTATAATTAAATAATATATCTATACAAAATTATAATCCGAAAATGTTTGTCTTGACAGGCTTTTGATTGGTTGTTGAGAGTCGCATCATGAAGATGTTGCAATCTTAGGCTGCGAGCAGAAAATGCAAAATCCATTGTCATGGTAAAGTGCAATATCCAAATGAAATAGTAACCTGTCTTCCGTTTGGCGAATCTATATTAAAAATCAAATAGACTTGAATACACTAACTTCCCCTCTCTATGTGTAGGTAGAGTAGGTAAAGGAAATTTACTTTATCAAATGCATAAAAAAGGTCCCTGAAATCTGGGCAAATAATTAAAAATCGTAGGTATTTTCTTGGTTATGTTTGTAAAATTGCCCAGCGAGATCAAAAATTCGCTTCTGTCTAAAACATTTAAATAAATAAGAGCGTAATTGTCAAACGAGTGTCTAAAATATATATTGCATGTGTAGCGTCAGGTGTTGAAATAGACGAAAGTCTTAATTACTAACAAAAATCTTGTTAAAAAGAGATCATCTCCCCTTTAATGTAAATCAGCTGTTTTGGAGTGCCAGTGACCTATTTTAATTTCAACAACTATTAAAAGCCCCCTATTTATTGTTTTATTATATTATAAAATTAAAGAGAAGTAAGTGATTTATGACTGACTTCCTTACAAATGAATAAAAAAGGTAAAAAATAATATAAAAGTTTAATTTTTTACGAGAAGGAAAGAGAGGGAGATATTATTTATTTGGCAGTGCCTGCGCTTTTTGTCGACCACCCCTCCAATAATCCGGCCCTGATCAACAGCTCTAATTGCACTAACATCTTTTAGAGATGTTTTCTATTAAAAATAATCTGATTATGTGTGATTAGAGAGAGAAATGTCTCGTTAAAATTCTCCTTTATGTAGTCATCGTTATTGATTTAGAGATTTTAATAAGCGTTCATTTAATTAAAAATATCAAAGAAGAACTAAGCAAGCGTCCATGATTGGTGAAATCTTTCATCTTTCTTTGATAAACAAATTGTTGCAAAATTTGTTTCTTCGCATTTGCCTCTTCCCGACATTGAAATAGAGTCTATACTCTAATGTAACTTCTGGTGGAAAAGAAGAGCTGACAAATATTTATTATATAGAGGAATAGATATTGAGCAAGCCACACCTAAGCACATTCATTTGTGCTACATACTCACAAACCTCCACTAGGGCTCTCCTTGAAAATATGAAGCTTATTATGGGGAATTAAACTAAGGAGACTAACCCTTTGGAGAGTTTTGTACTCCTTTTTCGTGCTCCGAAATTCCTTTGTAGTCCCAAACATTTTGCGAGTTAACTATTAAACCCATCATAAAAAAGATGAAAGAATTCAAATATAATGTTAAGTCTTGGTATTCGTGTTTAACTTCTCCCTCCCTTCAAACTTCACCCTTGTATATTGCTAAAATGATTAAAGATATGTAACTATGTTTCTATATTTCATGGTATTTTATATCAAACTTCCCGGTTATTAAATATAAATAAATTTAATTTATTTTAAATTCGTTAAGAAATTAAATCTTATAAGAAGAAAGAATTGCAACGGAGAGGGAAGATTTCGTCGCGAATTTCCTTCCTGATTTTTCTAATAATTCTGTTTTTTGGTTGGTAACCACCCCAGTGGAATTCCATCCTTACTCCATTTGCACAAAAAATAATTTAAATGTATATAGAAATAAATAAGGAAATTTATTAAAGGGGATTGATCAAATATTATCGCAAGATAAGTACAAGGGTCTGAAAAAATTGGTTTTGGAGAAAAATAGTTTGAAGAAGGCATAGAATTAAAAAATTCGGTTAGTAGAAAAAGGGGTTGGACGAAATGAGAAAACTCCTCAAGTATTACGGTTATTCATCTTTTCTAATTTATTATTATGAATATAATCTCCACATTATAAAATAAATAGTAAAACAATTTAGGAAGTAAAAAAAAGGAACCTTTTGAATTTTTTCAGGGGCACGTGCTATCTGGTTCCCTCCCCTGAATGCCACTACCTTTCTAACCTTTTATTAGAGTTGTTTTTGTCGGTAGAGGTTGCTGCCTGTCTACAAATGTGCGAAAGAGAGAGAGAGCGTAGGAAAGAGGAGGAAGAGAGGGAAAGAGACAGAGAAAGCCGTTATTCAGTTAGAACGCATAAGAAACAGAGAAGAGAGAGAGAATTCAAAGTGGACTCCATAGACAAATATTCCATGGAAATGAACACACAGAGGATTTGTTCTCACAATCAGTCAACCAACCATCTTTAGAGAGTTTACAAGTCAAAAGATTATTATATTATCCGCAACTCGTTCGCCTTATTATTTATATTATTACCATGATGATAATATTAATTGAGTGAAAATATTTGTCTCTTTCTTTAATTGAAATTTCATTTAAATAACATAATTAGGCATTTCCTTAAAATAACAAAATACTTTTAAAAAATGCATTTTTTTTCTAATTATATATCAAACAATATCTATAAGTCTATATCAGCGGTTGGTAATCAATAAATTTTAGGCACCTCATCAGCGATTTAATGTAGGAAATAGGAAGGACATTTTACATAAAATGCAATCTTAGGGCATAAGATTAATTTAAGAAAATTCTGCATCTAAATATATTAAAAAGAGTCAAAACCGTAGTTCAGCTATAAAAAAAAAATTTATTTGGTTAATAATTTATAATTTACAATTAAGATAAATGTAAATAAGTTCTCAATTTACTTTCTCACTATATATTTCATATATAGGTAAGAGAAAGTAAAAAAAATTTACAGCAAATTTCTAAATAAACATCAATATTATAGAAAATTTCTCTTTCGTTCAAAAAATACCGAATTTTTAATTGCTCGGGTCCTGAAAAAATTAATAGATTAGAGTGTGAAAAAAATCTTAACTTCTATTTTTTTATTATTAAAATAATTAGGTCAGTGAGGGGAAGAAGTTAGTGATTTAACATTTTTTTTCCTTTATTAGATATCTACCTAAACCTAAAAACATGGAAACATTTCACTCGATCAGGATTTCACGGCCGGTTGGATACTCATTATTGATCAAATTGATTACACGTGTATAAGGGAAAAGGGGGAGAGAGAGAGAATAAGAAGAGGGAGCTAGTAAGTAAGTACCACCACCTCATTCTCATCCTACTATATATCCTAAAGAGGAAGTCCTAATAGGCTGGAAATACAAGTTTAAAATGTTTGAAGAATTGGCGTTTAATATCGTTTTCTCTTTTAGTAAATGGCGGAACAATTTCAACAGCCAATCGAACGAACATTATTAAATTGAGTTTAAATTAAAGTTAAAAAAAAAGAGAGAGAGAGAAGAAAAGAAAGGAAAAGAAGAATAAATTGGGAAAATTATTTCGAAGGTGCGAATATTTTACCATTGTCATGTACAATAAATTGGATATCAAAATTTTGTTTCATGGCGCCTAGAGAAGTGTGATAGGTAAAAGCGAAAAGAATGGAAATTAAAATTAAATTTCGAATTTAAAAACTTTACAAAAAAAAATAGATGACAAGAATGTCAAGAGATTTTCCTATAATCCGATACGAGGTACCTCGTTCGGGTAAGGTCTGGTACTCGAAGGCGGAGCATATTTGGAGAGGGGATAGAAAGAGTGATAGCGCGCATTTCAAACTTTTAAATTATCATTGTATTTGGCATGTTGAGAGATAAACTCCATCTTCTTGTTCGCGCATAAGCGTTCAGTTACTCTTACTTGAAAGTCAACCATTGGAAAGAACTTAGTAAAAAAATATTTAATTAGAAATCACACACTGACGATATTGTCTATTATATATATTTCGGGTTAAGAGGATATTAATTTATGGACATTCGTCGAATTCTCAAAAAATTATGAGTATTCAACAAAACAACCCCTCATAGAGATACTTTAAATCAATGGTATTCTTCACAATGTTCCCAAGTGTTCCACGTATTATTGTTTATATTCTTTGTATTATTAATTTTATTTATATTGTTTGACAAATCAAATAATTATTTTTTTAAATTTATTTAAAGTAATTTTTGGCATCAGAGGTCATTTTGAATATATATACAAAATTAATATAAATAGAAAAATTCAACCCTCTTGTTTCGCATCAGAGATTCAATTTGGCCTTGCTTATTGATGAGGGCTGTTCTCTCCGCCCAGGCACCCCGGCTAAATCAAATAATTAAAATTAATAGAATTGGTTACAAAAAATTTTTTAAATCTTTTTCAGAATCTGAGACAGTTTAGTTAACCTCTTTATTTAATCATATTAATTGGTAGCCAATATAATATATAAATTTTTGTCCCTCAGGACGGGAAGCGAAGCATTGATCTTTGGTACGTGAAGCAAGACCTTTACCCTGCATCAAAGTACAGGGCATTAATAAAAAATGATTTTAAGGGGCTCCATTAATAGTTTAATAGATCGGGAATATATCAAGTTTGAAGACCGCTGCTCTAAATTCAAAAGTGTAGCCAAAATTTTATAATGGTAGGGGTGGGGGGAGAACTTGCATAATCTCTCTCCTCCCCTCTTTTAGTTTTTTAATTTATAAAATATTTTAATATGAAAAATTATTTTATTTATTACTAATATTTTTTTGCAAGGTAATTAATGAAAATTTCTCAACAATATCGTGCTAATCTAGTGTAAGTTCAGGGCCCATGGGGGATCCTAACTCTAGCTACACCATTGCCTAAATGTATCAAATCATGTTTGATTTCATTTTTTAAAATTTTTTTGAAAATCTTTGAAAAATTTTTCAAATAAAAGTTGGGTGGATTAGAAGTATTCTTTAACATTTTATTAAAGAAATTTTTTAATCCTGTAAAAATTATTAGAATTGCAATTTTGTATTATTTTATTTTCATATCTTTTTTCAAAATATGCCATATTGAGGAAACTTTTTTAGTAATTCTGACTGTATGATTTTGCAGTAGGAATTTCAGGAATGATTAATGTTTTATTTCCAAATTTCCGAATTATTCTAATAATTTTCACACCTCTGTATGTATATTCCTTAATTTTTCTAAACAATTGAAATAAAGTAATTATTAATTTGAATCGGTCGGGTGGTCGTATTAGTGGTATTTGCTTAATAATTTACGAACTATGAATTCATAAAATAATAATACTATAATTTAAAAAAAAAATGAATTATTTATATATATTTAAATATTTGTTTGTAAATATAAAAAAAAAAAACAATTTAAATTTTCTATTATTTATTTATCTACTCATAAAAGATAAAAGATGGTGAGTTGCTGTTGCCCCTGGACCAGTTGCTTGCTCTGGAGATATCTCTCTAGATAAGCATCTCCCAGAGAGAGAGAGAAGTTCGCCGCCCCGCAACTATTTTAAGTGGCTGCCAACAAAGTCGTCTGCATTCCGAGGATATAATTATATAATTCCTCACAATATCCTTATAACATACATAAATAACATTTCTATAATATGTAGGGTTTATATATATATATATTTCTCTGTTTTATCCTAAAATATACAAAATCCTTATCAGAAAGAAGATAGCAGCATATCAAAAATGCATGTCTAACAAATCTTTTTTTTTCTAATGAGGCTTTTTGATCGCAGCATTTCTTCTCTTCTTCTTCTAGTGTCTGGGAAACTTGGGCGCTAACAAAAAATATCCGTTTTACATAAAGAAGAGAGGCAAGGAGATTGTAAGAATGTAAACAAGCAAAGGGCAAGCGGAAAGAATAGCGGTCCTATATACAAAGATAAATACATGTAATTCAATAAGAGGGTTAGGGGAGGGGAGTTTCATTATATGTAGGCCTATTTGTTATCTTCGCTGTGTGCACCGCTATCCTCTCCGCTCGCCGTTTCAATTTAATCTTAGACTTAAACTTCGCCCATGAAATCGCCAACTAATTTGCATGTACGAAGTTGATCGAAAAATAAAATGACTATTCCTTCAAAAACTACTTTTTTTAATTAGATAATCAACTATTAAACATTCAAATAGTCGTATGATGGACTGACGATTTCAATAAGTTTTTATTAGGACTTCGAAACGGAATTGAACCGAAAGCGAAACGTTATTTTGCCGGAGCTGAAGCGAACAAAAAATCGGTTTTCGAAATTATAGAAACGCAATCTTACTCCCCACTTCAACTGTCGTTGTTGTTTCTGCATTTGCGGAGTCTCATTAAAAATCTATATCCACATACAAAATTGCAAAGGTGATCTTAGGAGCTCCAGTAACCAAAGTGAGTACTGAAAAGGCTCTCTTTGGTTTAAGCAGCACAATAAAAATACATTGGAAGATATTTTAATAATTAAGGATAATTTTAATCTTTTTTTAATTATAAATAAAATTCCCAAGAATCCTATAAACTTCAACCTTGAATATACAATTTTGTTTCGTCACATATATTATCTTATTATTATATTATTACTTGTTAATATATATATATTTTATTAATTTTTAATGCAAATAAAAAGATCTGAAAAATTTAAAAATCAATCATTCGGTACTGAACCGAAAACCGAAAACCGAAAAGAGCTGTTATTTTTGCCGAAACAAAAACAAGAACCGAACCGATTCTTTTGTTTTAAAAAAAATGTATGTATTTTGTAAAAAAAAAAAAAAATAGCGGGCTTCTTTCCGTCAAATTTAAAATTTTTTTTGAATCAAGGAAAAGATCCTGTTTTATATTTTTGGTTTGTTTTATTTGTTTTGTATCTCTCTAAAAGATCTGGACCCATATTTTGAAAACGCCAGCATTAGAGAGAGTTAATTTTTTGGATGACTGTTGATGTTGTCTAGTGTGGCGTGTTTGCTGGCCACTTGGGGTATTTAAGCGAGACCTCAACTGTCAACTTGAGACAAAACCATCGGTTGCCCTCGCCGCCCTTTCACAAGCCTTCAACAAGTAAATCTTGACATAAGAGTGAAAGACATCCACAGGCCAACAACAGACACGGACAGACAGCCATTTTCACACTTGTTAAAAACCTTATTAGTTTATTTAACAAACAACAAACACTTCGTTTTTTTTGTCGCACTTGTTTGGGAAATAATGAAATTAAACGTTCGACTAATTTTCAATAGAGAATAACGAAATTCCGTTTGTATAACTTTTCTGATATTGGAGTTATTATTACCATTAATTAAAACAACAATTCAAATAAAAAAAACAGCATTCTCTCGCGAGTGCCAACTGGTTGATAATAAGAGATCATAGAGACTATTGACCTCTTTTTAATGCTACATCAAACATAAAGGCAAAAAGAATTAAATTTCTTACTTTCCATGTGCGGGAAAAGACGTTAGTTCTATCTTAATTTCATAAGAATCCTTAGAAATAATAAGAAGAAGAAAATTGGCTGAAATAGAACCAAAGAGGCAATAATAAAATGGATCGTGTTGTATTGACATAAAACGCATATTAGATTTGATGAAGCACTCCAATTGGCGCCTCGATTAGTGAAGAATGTATATGACGTCAGGTTAGATAAATAATTACAATTTCGTTATTTAAGATATTTTACACTAACATAAAGCTTGATGATGTTATATTAAACGAAATCGAAATTGCAATTATTTATTTATTTGCCTTTTACCTTCACTTTTTGGATAAGATAAAAATTTAAAAAAATGGCAAAATTCGACCTTTCCTAATGAGATATCATGGAAATACTTAACTACTGTTAATTTATTATCTTCTAAATAAGTAAATAAAGAAAAAATTATTCCTCTAATTTATGTTGAATTATTTATTTATTTAGGAATACAGTATATATATTTTAAGTAATTTCTGCCATCTTTTATTAACTAGTTTTCGAATGGAATTCCATTTTCACAAATTAATCCTCTCTCCACGTAATTATAATACAATATAACAAATAGTTTAATTTATGAGCTGCATTACACTAACTAATAATTTACAAAGCCAATAGAATTCTCTCTCACTCGGATTTGACCCAGTTGTCTGTCTGTCCCGTTTACAACTTAATAAAAACTAAATTATATCGTCAGTGAATTATTTTCAGGATTAATTGTTGTTTCTCATTTTTGGGAAAATGAATCGCCATTTATGAAATGTTTTGAGTTATTCTGATGTAGTAATAGCCCCCTCTATTATTACTAAGTTGGTTAAAAAAATTAAATGAACGAATTCCATATAAATTTGTTTAATTTATATAATTATTTTGATATTATAATACACCTTTAGGGGATTTTATAAATATATCAGAATTAAGGCGTCCGTCCCAAACAATCTCGTGTGACAGTACATCACTCAGTTTCCCTTACCTGCGTTTAATCACACCATATTTTTTATATACAGTTGAGTTTAAATTTTTCTTCACTTTTTATTTACAATAATTAAATGAGAACTTTGACTTAGCTATTTAAAAAAAATTTTAATCTAAGAAATTCTAAATATATAAAAAAAAGAATAGTAAAGTTCCCTTTAAGTTATGATTTTACTTAGGAATGTTTCTGAATAAGGGACTAGGAGTGCGGGACTCTAAGCGTGAATAGAATTTTGAATCTTTGCTCGCATGTCTTGCATAGTTATTTAAAATCTTAAAGGTATGGTACATTTGGTAATTAGATTATCCAAGGATATAAGATCATGGGTTCGATTCCCGTGGGTAATTTTTTTTTCTATTTTTGAGTTTAAAGTAAAAATTTTCAATCGTAAAATAAATATAATTATGTATTGATTCAAAAATAAAATTTGTTTATGTCTATTAATTATCAAATTAAAAAACTACTGATAAACATTGGGCCATTTTTCAGCTTTTAAACGGGGAATTTTGAAACTGGGCTTAAAGAATTTACAGATATGTTGAGTAAGAAGATTTAACAACGTTTAAAATATTTTAAGTTTGGGCCGATTAATTTTGCTTTTTATAAAGTAATCAGGTACTCTATATAAAACGAAATTAGTAATCGTTCCGAGCTCAAAAAAATATTTTGATATAAAATTTCATTGTTTCACTCACTTCTCTACAAGAATCAACAACGAAGAATTGAGTTCTTTTTCAACAATATTTATTATTTTTTTGTGTTTTTGCCATCTGAGCCCATATAGACATTAAACGATATATAATATATATTTATTTACAATACAATGATCCAGGCATATTTATTTACAAATATTATATTTTTAAGCCAAGGATGGCAAGTTTGAGAGAGGCGACTCCACGTTTGTTGTTTTCCTTATTGTTATGAAAAGAAATGAATGGTAACCCATCTCAAGCCGGACTGCCCGGAGAGGACAACAACCACCAAGATATTTGGTGTCAAGCAAGTCCAAGCAGCGCTGAACCTCGGATGGGTGCCCCCAGGAACAAGGCTGTTGAATGTAAGCAGGAAGCCATCTATATTATTTATTTTCAATTATAGATATGTAATTGCAAATCCTGCCCTCTCCCTTGGAACAGAGCTAGACGTCTGGCTTCATAAACCAAAGGCCAGTGATTCGCTTTCCGTCTTATTTATTTAAATTATAGTGGCTACCAATTAATTTAAATAAATAAGGATGGAGTCTAATTGGCCTAAGATGCCGAAAAAGTCTAAAAAACTGCAAATCCTAAAAGGCCTATGCAGCCAAAAAGACTATAAATAAAAAAAATATGTCAAAACATCTTTTTAAGTATTTAACACGATAATAAAATAATTTACTCTAAATAATCTCTTGGTATAAATTGTTATTTTTAAATGAAGTCAGAGTAATGACCCTTGACTCGGCTGAGAGTTTATCAGAGAACGTCTCAAGGTTAGCATTCACTTATCATATTAATACATCCAAGGTAATTTGTTTTGAAGGAAAAGCACGCTTGAAGATATGAAAATTATTTTATAATTGTCTAACGTTCTATAAATAAACCATTTCTAGACGTCTAGTTAATCAAATTAGAAGAACTATATTGAATTAAAAACCAGAGATTTTTTTGGGAGGGGGATTTTTTTTTTCTTATTTTTAATAAGGAACTCGTCAATCCCTTTCCCACTTTCTGGAATCGTCATCTAAATATTATTTATTTAATATAAAGAGAATCTTTTGGACTGAACTCCCGCTTACTGATTTCAAAATTTAAAGAAAATAATCACAAAAAAATCGCAATCTTTAAAAAGTTCTCGGCCCTTGCCTCTTGTCAAGATCTGCCCTTGTCTTTTAGTCTTTATGTAAAATAATGACTAATGTCCATTTGTACATACAGTATATGGGATGGGTTCTCAGTTTGGTTTAAAATTTTATCCTATATGTAGGTTGGCAGTAAATTTTTAATTGGAGACAGGAGTTTCGATAAATATAAATATATAAATATACATATAAAAATACATATATATTAATAAATACACATGTTAAGTATGACAAGTGAGTGAGCCCTGAAATTGACAGTTACGTCAGTTTAAAATATAAAATTTTTTGATTACTCCAGTCTCCATTAAATCCAAGATAAATTTGAATTTTTTTTAAGAAGCGAATTAAAAAAATTGGGACGAGACAATTTAGACTGTGGGTCTTGGTGAAGGGGGGAGTCTAATTAGAAAAAATTGATTCATAAAATAGAGCGATGAATAAACACTACAAGTCATTAAATTTGGAGAATGAAAAATTGCCGGGTATAAAAAAAACTTGGAACATTTTATATGGAAAAAATTCAACATGTTAATCGCTCTAATCAATGCACGTCAATATCAATTTGTGATTAAATAAAAATAAATATAGTTTAATATAAAAACAAAATGTTTCACCATTAATAATGGATTTAATTATTTAGAAGAATAAAGATTAATAATGAGGACGTCTTGAGGACATTACTGTATTTCCTTCAAATTACGCGATACTCATCTTAATAAAGTGTGAAAAATAAATTTTATGATGTAGTATTAAATTTCATACAAAATCTGATTAAAAAAAAAATTAACATGTGTAAAGATATAAAAAAGGCCTAATTTAAAAAATGATTTTCATCTCAGTTCTCTCTTTCCGTGATATGTTATATATAGCATTATTTTATAATACAAATGATTGTTATTACAAGAATTACGTGACTACAAAAAATTCACACCTTATAGATTAATAAATTTTGATAGAGGTAAAAAAAAATTAAAAAATATGAATGACTAACATTTTTATGATTATTTAACTTAAAAATATTTTAATCTTTAATCGGTTGTTTTTTTTTTTTTTTTTGTTTAAACATTACATGTAAAAAAGGGTGTTTTATATATATATATATTTAATATAAAGATGAAAAATAAAATAATTTTAAAATTCATCGCTTACAGCTATAAAATGAATAATAATAATTCAATATTTATTATAATTAATATGCAAAAGGTCACTGACCTTGGATTTAAAAAAATAATCTTTTATATGGAAATAAAATTCAACCAGACATTATTTATTTTTTATATTAATATATAAATTTACTATTTTTTCAATAAAAAAAAAAAATATAGTATTTGATTAAGAGTATTTAAATAATTTATTTTAATATTTCTGTTAAAGGTTTTAGATAATAAAAATTTTTTCGATAATTAAATAATGCGAGAATGATTTTTACTCCATTTAAAAGAACTTCAGTACTGAACTCTCAGTTGAGGATGATTGCAATTAACGTTAAATAGACCAAAAGTTTAAGTTCATTTTATCAATTTCTTGTAA
>JAAAKE020096256.1:0-19461 GCA_010014785.2 Anisolabis maritima | reverse complement strand
ATACCGAAATATAATGCGATAAATGAGAAAACTGCTGGATTATTTGTCCGAATCATTAAGTCCAGCGTTATCAGATCTATTATTTTCTTATTTAAGTTATTCTTATCTAGGAACGAGCCCCAAATCAGTAATTTTTCTTTTATAGACTTATTAAAATAATGATTTATATATTACATTAATTTTTTAAGTTAATTTAGAGTACAGTATATATTGCACATACAATGCTGCTTTCGTATTTTGAAGTAACCAATTTATTTATATTTTTAACTTTGAGTATTTCTGATCAATAATATTTAGAAGAAAAGACTCCAAAGTCCTCTGATTTATCAAAAATAAATAAAAACTCTAACTCACTTGACTATTTTTGGTTTATAATGAAAATTTTTATTTTCTCATTGGAAAAGATCACCTGATTTCAGGAGCCCTATTTATACATTTAAAAAGACAAGTTTTCGTGATCGCCTTTGCCACTTCACTTTTTTCATAGTTGTGGAATGAAAGCTGGTGGAACAGGAGGCCTTTGAAATTCATTCCTTTCGAGATCATAGGGGTGAGCAGACTTCATATGTCGCCGAAGATTACTATTATTACTATAAATACGATGACAGACGGGGCAAGGTCTTGGCTGTTCCCAACGTAATGGTGTTGTACAATATCCTAGAAAAAATACATATCAGTGAGCTTCGAGAATTCTCAATTTAAAAATAAAATAAAAATACTATTTTTAGAATGTAACGATGTTATATATATATATAGGCTTATATATTTTTACCAACTTTTGACGGGCCATGCATTTAGCCAAGAGGGAGGGTGCACTCCATAAACCTCATTAATATGATACATTCATAGACATAATTAGGGAGAGTGGGTGGCAGAAGGCTTTGTTTTCCAAAATTCTCATATATAGATCTAAAAAGGGAAGGCCATTTTTATGACGAAATTTAAAAAAAGGACGACACCAGCTCCCGATCCTTTCTAATTAAGGCAATGAGAGGGTGTTTTCTGTATAATGAAACGAAATTTAAGTTAAGAATCTTAACATATATATTACGTTCCCATCTCGACATGTAATATTTTAATTTTCCAAAAAATAGAAATCATCTACTTTTATATAGGTTATATATAATGGAATTATTACATATTTAAAAAAATAGTAATTTCAAAAGAAATGAAACTACCCGTTTGTCCAAAATTGATAACAATAACAAAAAATTATCGTTGTAGTAAATTTTTTTAATTTAATAAATGAAATAAATTTATATGATTTATTTAAACAATAAAAAATTTATAAATGACCTCTAGGTAATGTTGATCTACATATAATCCAAAAATCTTGATATTCGATAATTAACTAATCATAAAAATAATTTACTTTTAATTTAAAAATATTCATAATTAAACTTCTTGGAATTTTGATTTTATTCGATTCCTTTTAAATAAATTATATAACAAAAATGAATAATAATGTCTCAAAAAAATATTATTGAGTGAATAAATTCAATTCCCGGTAAATGATTAAATATTAATTATTTTGTCAGATTATAAAGAAAATCAAATTTTAGTGCAAAATTATTCAGGTCCGAAGCACTATCTGATCCAGAGATGGGTTGAGACTTATTTTGAAGGGGCGTGGGGGTTGGTCGTGGTTGGGAAGGTTTTGGATAAAAAACATCTCTAAAGAGGGTGTTGCAAAATGATAAGTTCACTCAGGATCCATGAACACATGGATGGAGAATGATAAGTTTTGATGCTCACCAAGTGTAATTTTTAGGGCTTGTTGGAATTTGGAGATGGGCAATTATATTTCCTAATATTTCCCTCTCATCTGAGCCTAATATGGTCTGAGATTTTGAAAAATCCAGACGGAGAAGGGAAGAAAACTAACTATAATAAATTAACTCTAAATCTCCATCTTGCTATTAATTAAGAAATATAAAACAGTTAAACTTGCAATACTAAAAGAGTGCTTTATTATTTTAAATAGTACAAAAATAATTAACAAAACAAAAACTTACACTTATAAACCAAAAATAAATAATATAAATTTGTAAAACAAAAAAAAAAAAAAACAAAAAAGTTATTAAATTTGTTTTACTTTCACATTTTTTTTCACCAATCCAAATTTCGGCAAAGATGGGGCTGGCTTAAACTATGAAGAACGGTGTTTAAATAATTTTAAAATAAAATATCAATATAAATTAACTAATAAATAAAATTCAGATTTAAATATGACAGTATAAATAACTTTTATTTAATTAGTTCAAATATCCTTGATTACATCAAATTGAAAAATGAAAAATTTAGAAATAAATTTTCTCAATACTGGAATCAATCACTTACAATTGCTATTTTATTTTAAGGGTAGAGGGGAAGAGAAAGAGTAAATACATATAAAAATGAAGTTGTCAAGAAATACAATTTTATGATTTATGTTAGCTTAGTAATTAATAATAATAATGAACATTGATTAATTTCGATTACTTGTAATTTTTCTTTTATATTCTAAAATACAAGATGCACGATAAAGTCCTAAAATAATAAATATCACAACGTTTAAGTCAAACTACAATCTAAACAGTAATGCATATGGCTATGAGCAGAAACAACTATAGTGAAAGAAGACTAAAATGCCGTTTTATTTTAAATTATGTGATAATGAATGAAGCGTTTCTTATTAAAAGACTTAAAATGCTCAGTCTTACTGTTGAATACCTTTCAGTCAGTTAAAAAAGTATGAAATTAATGTAATGTCTAAGAATATTTAAGAATTAGAATTAGAAAGATTTTAAAAAAGAAAATTCTTTTTTTATATTTCATAAATTTTTTTTAATGACTAGAAATATTGACACACAAAAATCGATAGGAGAATTTTTTCTATATAATATCTAAAACTCTCTAATGGGCATTTTTTTAAAAAATCACGCAAAACAAAGAGTTTATGAATTTATTTCATCGTTGTGCCTTAGAATATGTTTATTGTAAGTGTAAACTTTACGTAGTCTGTCCTGTACATTTGCTAAAAAAAAAGTGCAAACAATAAAAATGATTTTTAGATTTTAATGAAGACTTTATTTTTGAATATCATTCCTAGTAGCAACATGACGAAATTTATGTTTATAAGACGTAGTTTTGATGTAATTTAAATTACATCATGCTACTGGGATCATATGGGAAAATGTGAGACCTGTTTCACATCTGAAACCGAAAAACTTTATTTTTGTACTTTATGCAATTCGGATTTCGCGCTTTTTCATTCATTTTATATTCAAATGAAAATCGAATTTTAATTTCTTACTGAAAGGGTGATTGTTATGTTCTATTCGTTAATTCTTTTCTAGAATACTAGAAGTCTAATTCTAATAATTTAATACCAAACAATGATTTTTCAGAATGGCTCAAAATTCTGCAAGTTCTTATTGGATAATTATGGGCCAATCTGAATAATCTTCTTGGCAGAAAACTGGAATATAAAATATAGTTTTTGGAAAAATAAAATATGAAAATCATCTACATAATCATCCCTCTTTTCGATTATAGGAAAGTTGAATAATTTTTTTAAGATAATAATAACAACACCGATTTATGGAAAATAATTTTAAGCTAATTATGTTAAGTTTTTTTGCTTATTTTTATAATTATTGAAAGTGTCTAGTAGCAAATGACAAGAATATGGTATCTCTTGAATATAGTTGCTCTTTTTTTGGAATAATAAATAAACGTATTTTTTCCCTTCTATTTCAAGGGAGAAATTGACTCTCCTTTAATGCTTAAGATTCTGCCACTGACGAAGAAGAGCTTGTCTCTGATATTTTTCCGAGATAAAAGTCGGTAGAAAAAATTTCTTATTTATTTTTTGTTTTTAAAAGAGCAACTAGGTCCAATTACACAAATTCTACAGAGTTTACATTGTGGATTCCTCAACCTGGGTTCGTAGACAATTTATGTGTACGCGTAAAGGCACAAATTAAAAAGTGAATTTATGAACTTCTCTGTAAAGCGTGAATTATAAGTTTAAGAAGAGATCTTAATCAATAATTAATATTTAAAGCTCACATATAAAAAAACAATAATAATACAAATCAAATTTAAACTCAAAATTGTTTGAGCAAATCACATTATTTAAAATTTCCATTTAAATGGATTAATATATAATATTATCAATATTAATATTTAATTATTATAAAAGCTAATTTAAAGAAATTACATTTGAAGACATCATTTTTTAAATATCTTATATAATATAAATACACAAAATAATTATCTTCCTAGAAAGATTATTAATAATTAAAGAGAGAATACATCATATTAAAATTAATAGATATATTATTTTTGTTATATTCTGTTTAGTCTGTATAGCAAAATATTCTATTATTCATAGTTTAGTTCATTTGATGAAGTGTGTAATCTGGGAATTTAAAATAATCAAACTGAAAACATTATTTATAATATGAAAAAATGGATTAGTTTGTTCCGGTTTGGTTAAATTAAATTCCAAACTAAACTGAACCAAATGGAACTGACGCTAGTCAGAAATTTCAAATAGCCCAGAAAGATAATATAATCTACTCAAACAGTAAATATACAAAGTATTAAGAGAACACACCCCGCACTCACGGTATATTTTAAAAATAGAATAATTTACTTTTATCAAAAATTTTAATATGATGCATTAAATTCTTTAAGAGTTAAAATTAAAAAATTAATAATCAATTATGAATATTATTTTAATGGAGATCCTGAGTTAAAAAAAGCATCACAATATAAAAAAATATAAATATTATCATAAATAAATAAATAAATAAATAACCAATATTATATTGGAAACGTTTACAAATCACATATAAAATCTAAAATTATTTTTGAGTTTTTATTTTAATAAAAAATAAAAAAAAAATTAATGGCACCTTAAAAATTGCTCCTCCTGAATAATAATTTAAGTATATATTATGAATTACCGGAGCATTCTATTATTATTACTTTTAAGATATTTGTAAAATGAAATAAGGAACAGGATTAATACTATTAGCTTGTATTTAAATATAAAGCTTAGGAAGTGAGTTTGAAGGCATTCAAATGCCATGATTAACTTAAATCTACAATGAAATTTGAATTTTTAGATTTTAGAAATATTTAAAATAATGATATATATGTTTATGTCTATTATATATCATGTTTCGAGATTTTGATATGAAAAAATCGCATTTCTTTAGGTATCACGATTTATATGCATTTGTTCCGGATTGCACATGTTTTGTTTTGTTTATTCTGACCTTTAAAGGATTAAAAAAAAAAAAGAGGAAAGCTGTAAAGGTGTAGTTATGTAATAATGTGAATATGAAATGGTTGTAACTGTAACTGTATGTATAAACTGTAAAACGTAACGATATCTGTAGTTATGTAACAAGTGTTATTGAAGTCTATTGCATTGAGGCTAATAGATCTTGAGAGACCTATTAGTAAGTAAATAAATATATCTCTATCTGTCAAATAACCTGAGACTTATATATTGTAAAAAACTCTTGGACGTAATTATTGTGACTGTATGAACTGATGATGCAGCTGTAATAATACTATATATATATATATGTATCTGAATATCTCTATTGAGATAGTAAAAACATCTGTAAATATAAATATATGGTGTGTAATAAAAACCTCTGTAAAATATATAAATAGTCTGTATAAATATATATTTATATATGAAATGGCTCTGTAATCAGCTGCACATCAGGTCATATAGGTTATGTGGAAGCGAACTACAACGAAATCTGTTTCTTGGATTAGATCCATTCGACATCAACAAGTTCAATTCTCCCCAATGAGTGAGTTAAACATACTAAAGAAATATTATCTATTTGTATCACACTTTCATTGAACATTAAAATGAAACTAAACCAAAAAGTACCATTTCGAGTAGTTACGTTATATTATTGTGATATGACTGCTGTATATATGAACTTAAAAAATCTGTTCTTCTGCATTGTGCTGTGTCTATTTTATATACATTTATTATGTTTGGAACTGCGATATGTGATCTGTATTGTCATAAAAATAAAACCGATCTATTATATGGAACTGTATATGAATCTGTTTGTTTATGTACAAAAGTTTAGCGGAAGCTTCTGTTTAAAAAATTGGATTATTTTACTTTCCTTTAAGGGTAAAGGAAAGTTTGTGCACCCACATAGTAGGAATATAAAAAAACTCTATCACATGATTTATATAAACTAAATATGATATAATTGCTGTAAATAAAATTGTTTCATTTATATATATATATATATATATTCGTTAATATATATTTTTGATATATGTATTCTTTAAATAAAAAATCACTCATTGATATTTCATCATTATAGGCCCTATTGTATAGTGAAAATCTTTTAAAATTAAATCAATATACGTGAATGGATCAAATTTAAACCGAGCTAAGTTTTTTTTATTACAAAAAATTTTTCTATAACTTTTTTAAGGATTATTTCAACTAAGGAATTTTTACTAATGCAGTATTATAGAATGATGGAGAAGAATGAATAAACAGAATTGCTGATGTTTGTCTTAACTGCTTTTTTTCGACTATGCTGAATTCATCCAGGGTCGTGCATCATTAAATACCAAAGTCGAATATGACCATTAAGAAGTTAGAATGATGAATTAGAGGACACCTGCTCTTGAAAAACATGTAATCCTTCATTCTACGATAATGCATTAAAAAAAACTTCCATCTGATTGAAAGAATTCATAGATAACCGTGAGGAAAAATAATAGTTTTTATTGTAAAAAAAATTAGTTGGTTTAAAATTGATCCGACCATCGTATTTAAGGCGTTGTCAAATGATCATTGCTTAGAATCCTATGATACCCTTGCTGTAGTTGAACATTTATGAGAGCGATTTGATGCAAGTCATCATCTCTGAGATCAATTAAATCAGTAATTAGTTGCAAAATCTCTTAGAGAAATATTATTTAAGTGAAGCCTCAGAAATACGAAAAAAAGAACGGAATCTAATTAGATTCCAGTTAAGTACCAACAAAATACAAAATCACACAAATTTTAAATAATTATATTAAACTATAATGAAAAATAAATAAATATCTATTTGAAATATATTTGGAATTTTGGAGAAATATCACTCTTTAAATTCACTATCACACTTGATTGATATTCGGCAACTAATAAATTTCTTTGAATCAATGGTAATATATGGTAATAATTGAATATATACAGAGAGTCTGGAAATGTGACGCGATGCAGCATTATAAGAGCAAATAGTTGCAGAGATCAGAAAGAAAGTCAAAGAAAAAAACCGCCCACTCTCCCAAAATTTAAAATATTAAAATGTAATCCTCTTAATACAATAATTATGCAATGGGAAATATGAACAAATTCATAAAATTTTTTATATGAAGAGGAGATATGGGATTATAAAAGGGGTTTACCCTTTTCATGAATATAGGAAGCTGGGAAAACTTAGTTTCAATCCTTCCTATAATCTTACTTCCCTAACCTTTTTTGCATATTCTAAAATTTTTTCTCTTTTTTTTTCTTTTTCATTGTATTTTTAAATTCCCAAATGTGAACCTTTTTAATAAAATATCGTGACATTTTAGTCTCTGTTTGTTTTTAAATTCTTCATTGAAAAAAATTTAGAATAAATAATGTCCTTCAGGAGAATTTATCCTTTTTAGAGGTGACCAATTGAGCTTAATTGGGATTGATATTGTAATTCAGAAGCTTTTAATTTTTTATTTGGAATAGATGGTAATTTTCAAATAACATCAATGAGAGTGCAAAGAAACATCTAATATGTCGTAGATTGATAATGATATTTGCGAGATGTTTATAGTTTCAGAAACGGTATTATTAAAAAAAAAATTTGGGTTTGTAGTATTCACTCCAAAAACATTACCTCCTAACTCCAGCTCTCTGGCTAGCCATAGGTGAGGGCTTTTAAGAGTAGGGATCGGATCGGTAATGTTTTTTACAAACTCATTGTACATGCTCTAATTAATATTAAAATTAATATTTTTTTTTATTTAATCTGATACAAAGAAATTTATTAGTTTTCAAATGCTTCAGAATTTTGGAAGATTTATTATTATTGTAATTTTCAATAAAACCCTATTAATTAATTAATTAATTAAAAAAAATATCCTAAACTTTTTGATTTTCTAAAATATTTATAGAAGCCAATAAATAATTAAAAATTTCAATTTAAAATAAATATATAAAGAGAGAGTAGAATCAGGCCGATGCCTTATAACAACAATCTGCTCCTATTTTTTTTATTTGTTATTTTTAAAAATTTACTCTAACGACCAAAGCTAAAAAGCACTCTCTCTTTTTTTAACTGAATAATTAATAAATTCAAATAAAACTTTTTTTATACAAACATTGGCTATTCTAAAATTTCTAACTACTCTTTTTTAAGAAAGATAATTTTAAAATTTTTAAATATTAATTTTAAAAAATTAATAAAACAAATTTTAGTTAAATATTTTTAAAATTTTTTTTACTCTAAAAATGTCTAATTATTTTTTGATAAAAATTTTTATAGAATGTCTTTGTAATTTTAAAAATATGTATAAATTTCCCTCGATTAGTATTTTACAAGTTATAATACAAATAGTCTTCTAAAATTGTTGCTAATAGTCAAAGTGCAGTAATTAATGTATCCCTTGCCTAAAAAATACAAGATACAAAAGAATAGTTAGTGTGTTTTTGTGAGAATGTTGGTACAAAATCTGAATCACCGGATCTATTCACCTTGTTTATTTTCTTTAAGAGTGACGGGATTATTTGTCTCAACAAATGTTTTCGCTCCATACGTTTCTGAGCCCTCAAAACCCCCACCATTTGATTCATTTGAAGGCCCAAGATAAACTTGAGGAGGAGGGGGATAAAAGTCCCCTCCTTTAACTGGTTGTTGTTGTGGTTGTGATTGCTGTTGTGGTTGTTGAGGTTGTTGATTGTTTTGAGGGACATTATTATTTGCTCCTGCACTACCATTATTACTCCCCGTTGGATTAGTACATACAAGTTCATGAAATGATATAAGATGCCGTTTGAGATATAATTTGGTCTTAAAAGGTTTACTACAAAGTGGGCATGCTACCGTCTGAGGATTGTGTATAAGTCGTACGTGCTGGCGCAAGTTGGAGAGGTTGCTGTACATGCGGTTGCAGATGGGACATGGCCGTGGATCGAGCGAGTGCAGTTTCCTCTGGTCAGCTGCAAAACAGAGGCAATAAAACCTCTAACGAATCTTTTCAAATAATATAATACTAAACTAAGATCCATCCACAAATATATACCAATAAATTAAGAAAAAAAAAAGAAAGAATTTTCTCGCGATTTACAGTTGACGATAGTCGAAACTGCATTCGCTGAAATAAAATAAAAATTTCCTACCTTGGCTAGAATCTGTAGGTGTTGTTGAATCCGATTGTGTATTTGGATGCGAATTTTGAGCGGAGGAACCTGCCGGTGGTGGTAATAATTCAAAATTTCCAGTGCCGGCTAAAATTAGAAATGAAAAAATTTGATGATTTTTTGGTGTCATGAGATATTTAGCTTTTAGTACCATCATTTAGTTTAACCCTACATGAGCTGTTTATCCTTATATCTCTTTTAAGACATTGAAACAAAGTATCCGGGGAGTTCATCCGCGTTCATTCATAAATAAAATAAAAAAAATCATCAATAAATGAAAGGCAAATGATAAAGTGAGAAAATCTAAGTTAAGGGTTCTGACTAGCAACTTTTCTAGAACGAACTTAGCAGAAACAATTAAAAAGATCATTCTCCCGATATAAATATATATTTTAATTAAAACATAAGTAACAAACATTGAATAAATAAATTTGCATTAATTATTGTAAAAATATCTTAATAACTTTGTCTAGCATTTGAATCAAGATCATGAATCAAGGATAAAATATTAAAGATGTAGAAATGAGGATGTATATGGGCACATGCCAAGAATTTAGACAAAACATATCTCAGTGATTCTAACATTTTTTTTTAACATTATAGTCTTTAGTTAGATTTAGTGTTCTTTTAATTTGTTTTGCCAACTATTTTTCAATTTAACTATTTCTACTTAAGATATCTAAAAAACTCTGGGATGTATAAAAGTTATTTAAACTTATATCTATTTGAATATGGTACATTTTTTAAATTTACAAATAAATCTATTAAGTTAACTTGAAAATTGTTTATTAAATAATTTATTAATGATAATAATTGACAAAGTTTCAATTCCCAAAATCAGTTTTTTACTTTTTTGGTTAGCATTTTTGTTTTTGAGACTCAAAAAGAATTTTCATTTATCACACATATAAAAAATGAATGGGGGAATATTATGATAAATAATATTTATTTATTTATTCTCCTTGAGGAGGCAGTGGATAAGATGGATAAGCTGCAGATTACGAATCTAGAGTATGAAAATAGCTCGGGTTAGGGTCCGGCTTGTTGCAAAAAAAAATTATTACTAACTTTGCCACAAGTCTCCTCCTGGGGCAGGAAAGGAAGAGATAATATCACCTCCAGAAGCCCAACTGGTATCACCATTACTGGCCTAAGTGAGACTCCCCAATGGAGGGGGGCAACCACCTAAACATAACCTAACCTATTTATTCTCCTTACGCTGATTCATATGAGCCGAATTGTTTACAAAAAAGGTTGTGATCAAAACATTGTTGTTTTGGGTCCAAATCTTTAATAAAAAATAGCATATGTCTAATTATTGCAATGTTAAATATATAAAAGCTTCCTACCTTGTATGTTATTAAATGAATTTGAAATATCTAAAGAATTGTCGAGTCCATAAAATCCTCCTGTTTTACTTTCTCCATCACTACTGTAATCGGGTACTTCAACTTTAGGCTGAAAATTATTTTTATTTAACTTAAAGAGAGATAAGTACCAGTTTCAATATTCAAAATGTTATATTATATTTACTTCTAAAAGATCTGCATTATCTGATTTGTAAATATTTTCTGATTCAGGTCTGGTGTTATCTTGAGAAGTATAATTATTAAGTGTAGATGGAAAACGATTATCGGAATGATTATTTGAAATAGGATTTAAATGAATGCTTGTATCAGGTCCTAAACGTTCTTCAAATTTACATTTTTTAGAAGGTCTTGGGGAAAGAGTTGGGCTTAAAGGCAAGAGATCAACATCTTCTTCTAATTCATTTGATGAATCATTTGTAATTGATTTTCCATTAATATTTTTTGTGTTATTTTTTAATGAGCCGCTTGCAATAGCAGAAGAGTCAACAGCCTGCTTAAAATTATATGTCTATTAATAATTATTTTATTTATTATTATAAACTTTTCTAAGTTAAAACTTACTTTTCTTTTTTCTTTTTGTTTTTGTGGAGCTTCTGTTAATCCTCGAATTTGAAGTGATTCTGCTGTTCTAAGGAATGTCGAGAGTTCTGCTTGTGCTACATTCACTTCTCCAGCGTACATAAATTCCACTAAAGATTTTAGATGGACAAATTCAACATCCCTCATAAAAAGTATAGGATGTTTACATGGGTTAGTCTGAATTTAAAACAAAATATGATAGTTTTTAATTGAGATAATTTAAAATAGGGTATTAGTGTATATTCAGATTAAGATTAGAAATAAAATAGTGTGAGAGAATTTAAGAAATTCTTGTTCATAGTTTCAAAATTTTGCGCAAAAACTTTTTAAAGACAAAAGAATTCAATTAGGGGCCGCTCCTATAAAGATTTTTCGAAATTAAATATGCTAAGAAAAAGTAATTCTGGATTCCTATGTTACCAAACTTCCCACCCCCATCCTTCATTGAAACAAAAACCCTTCAGCTATCACTCAAGCCTGGACATTTCTATCCCAAATTCTAGCCTTGTTAATAGAAAAACGCTCGAACTAGAATGTGTATGAAACCAAAATCCTTTGAAATTTGATAATCAAACACAGACGCAGGAAAAACTATGGGCTCAAAGTGCAAAAATTGGACAAATTTATTTTTTATTTATTTTCGCCCGGAAAGGCGAATTTACGGACTCAAGCAAATTGATTATGAATGAAATGATATGTATTCCCAATAATGGTTTTGTTATTATGCTATATTATTGGTTTATATAGGCTGTATTCTTAGAGTTTAATTATTTTTAACATTTTTGTTTTAATAAAATGCTACAAATCAAAATTCTCTATCTTAACATAATTTTAATCTTAATCTAAATATTATGGAAGGAAAATATTTACCTTGAACAACTCTCGAAAATAAGGACTACACGCAGATAATACAACTTTATGTGCTCTTAATCTTTTGCCTTCACAAGCAAGAGTAACATCCACAAAATCTTCTTCATCCCTTAAACTTTCAAATTGTGATGTGATATTTGCTTGAAAATTATTCCATCGTAAACAGAACTGTTGCTCTTCTGCCATTGCTATATTCCTAAAAAAATAACAAAAACTGCATTTATAAATTTAATACACATTGTCAATTAACCTTTTTATCAACATTTCACACATTTTTTATTATATACCTTTAATTTGTTTTAATTATGCATGTGAAAAAATTAAAATAAAACTCGCTAGCAATTTAGAAAAGGATTTAGGGTGAACATTTTGAAAGTTTTGGCCAGAAATTTTAAAAGGATAAATTATAATTTATATGAAAAAAGGAAAGTAATTATTAATATTATATTGGTTATTATTGACGTATATAGTGCTGCCATCTGTTATGCGGTAATGATTTTAATATTCTTTGTTTCACATTTAAATTTAACAGTAATTCCCTAACATATGAATTTTATTTTAATAATTTAGATATATTCTTAAAAAATTTAAAAACAATGAAAATATTTATATAATTTAGAGTATAGTTTTTATAAGATATTCAAAATTATTAAAATTATATAAAATTTCAGAAATTTTAATATTTGTATAATTATTATTAAAAAAAATTATAATTCTGTATTCTTCCTGGATCTAATTTTGAAATACGCTTTAGAAATATATTTAACTAATTCAAATATTGTTAATAAACATAATAAAAATATTCTATTAAATTTGTATTTAAATTAATGCATATATATATTGGCTGTGGAGGGGCTATGAGGCTCCATAAAATGATCAATTTTATACCATTTACAGGATATTTATTGGACTCCCCCTACCAAGTACTCAGTTAATAGATTAATCATACCCCCTTCAAAAAATTTTTCTTCTCAAATATTGAGATTAAATATGTTAGTTTTAGCTGAAAAGATCCAATATAGGAGGAATATTTATTTAGTAGTCAGAAAACTTAATTTCAAGATTCTTCGTATAATGGTCCGATTATTAATAATGAAAGTAACATCATGACTCAAAAAAATTTGCGGGAAATATATTCAATATTTAATATTTCTATTTAAACCCAGTTAATTTAAAAATGTTAATATTAATTAATCTAGTAATTGTGGCTAAAATTATATAAATGTATATAGAGGAAGAGCAAGTTAACCGTCTTGTTATTGTAGCTAACTTCGGTTTGATTAAATCATGGGAAATTCTCACTACGATAACGAGAGACGAATAAGTTTTAAACAATCTATAAATATAATTAGTGTATATTAAAGTTGAAAACTAGTGTTTTATATTATATATTTAAATAATGGTAAATAAACTATCTTTTAAAATAATAATATTTATTAATTAAAAATTTTTCTAACATATTTTAAAATTTTACAATTATTTTTAACAATTAATAAAATAAAATTATGGTTTTATATTCCTTACAAAAAATCTAATTGGGTTTTATTTTCAGCGAGCTAACCTGAAATTTTTCCATGAATATTGCTCCTGAGGACGTTTTTTGTCATCTAAGGTAAATACTTCAATTTTAACATAAATTTCCTTATTTCCTTAATTTAAACTTTTTTTAAATTTCCTGCTTTGATCATATATGCTTATCAATCAATTATCATTGAGATATCAATTTCTCTATATATCTTTATAAGATATCTGATTCAGTATTCAAAGAACAGTTACTATCCCCACTAATCAATATTTTAAGCAGAATTCAACAATTATTATTTGTCTATGATTTTTGCAATGCTAAAAAATGTTTATTACAAGAACCCTAATAATAGAATCGAGACGATCATCGAGTAGGTTTCTTTATAAATTTTTAGAAAAAAATGTCCAAAATCAAAAAGATGACGATACTTTTATTATCAAGATTAAAAAATGTCCATTTTCAAGTCATATTCCAAATTTAATGAAATATGATTTCAAATTTTATACTGTAAGTATTTATATATATATATATCATCATTTCATTTATTTTAATTATATAAAAGTAATTTGCATACCTTTACAATTTGCTTTATTTTATATATATATATATATCAACAAATATCTTATTTACTTAAAAAATGACATAATTATGCAGAGAGAAGATTACACTTTTAGTTAGAATCCTTGACAAATGATGTCATAGCAACAGACAGATACTTTAAAGATACTTTCCCTCACTTGATTAATCCTTACCATATTTAGATATAATGACTTTTATCTTTATACTTACTTCTTTTGGAATTTTCATTTCAATAAAAACAAAATCATTAAATTTTTATTTTGACTTATTATTTTAAGATTTGAATTATTTTCTTAAAATTAGAAATGAATTAAAATAACATAAAAAAGTTTAGAATCAAGAACTGGCAGTCCAAAATGTATGATCTCAACTAACTTTCGACATGAGTTTAGGTAATCTTCAAAACTATCAAAATAAAATATTGCACCAATATATTATAAATATTAATAATAAAATGCCAAGATAGTATTATTTAAAATATTGTATATACCAAGCTAATTGACAAAACACACACATATATATATTTTAAAACTACCCTTTATTCTTTTTTTTATTCATTTTTTATACATTCTTGATATTTTGAATAATTCTGAAGATTATCTAAACCCATGACATCTAAAGTTTAGCATCATTGATTTTTGGACTGCCAAATCTTGTTATTTCATGGCACCTGAACTATCTATATATATAATTTGTTAGACACGTTTCAATAATAGCAAATAATTAGGGATACTTTTCAAAAAGAAAAAAAAAACTGAAATTTGGTTATGTTCTTAGTTTATATATGTATGGATGGATGGAAAAATCTGAATTGGTCATAATTTATCCTTACAGGGGGGGGGGGGGGGGGGGGGGGGAGGGGGCCAGGCAGTTAGGTGAGAAACCTCTACGAAATTAAAACTCGAGCTTGAGCCGTTTCGGCTTTATTTTAATCATGCCATATCGACGAGGCTGTCTACTCCTTTCTCCATTGTTAAACACAATAGCATCGTTAATATTTCGCATTTTACTATTTAATATTCTAATTTTTTTTTAAAGAGGCCATTTAGACTCCGTCCTTAATTATTTAAATTAATAGGTAGCCAATATAATTTAAATAAATTTTTGTCGCTCAGGACGGGAAGAGAACCACTGACCTTTGGTACTTGAAGCAAGACCTTTACCTCTGCACCAAGGGATAGGGCTATTCTAATTTTCGATTTGAAATTTATAAATATTAAAAAAAAAAATAAAGATTTTTTTTTTTATATTTTGGTGTAAAATATTTTATATTAAAGAAGCTTAGGAGATTTATTATTTTTTGACAACCTCTAATTATTATTGTTTATTCCGTTGTAGAATGTGCTGCGGGAGCTGGAACAAAAGAAGCCTCAGCTGGATGAACTCGTTCATACGGCGGAGAACCTCAAAGCGGACTCGAACCGACAACAACTACATGGCAAAGGTAGGAACCGAAACGTCGTCCTTACTTCCCCTTTATCCCCATTTCTCTTTCTAAATTCCGGAAAACAAAAAACAATCAGAAGAAAAGAAACTTCTGAAGAAAAACAATAACTTTGTATTTTTTTATTATAGGTAAATACTTTCTGAAGAAGACTTACCACATATTGAAATCGTTTATGAAATTTCTTTAATTTCTCTTCTTCTTTTGTATTTTAAAAGTACTAAAAATTATTTCATATTCTTCTTTTCTTTTTTAAAAAAAAGTTTTTAAGGGGCGTTCAATGTTTATGAAGGAGCATTTTATTTAATATTTACAATAATATTTTTTAATTTCAACTTGGACTTTTATTTATCATCCAGTATGAAATTTTTAATTAATTTTTATTATTTTTTACTTTTTCTGGGGTATTAAATATAGATTCATAATCTAGTTTTAAAATATATTATTATAATACTAACTTGTCAAGATAATCAATTCTTTAATAAAAAAACTACAACCTGCCGAACGCCTTCTAATTAAATAGTACCATTTTCGTCTATTTTGATTTGAAATTTTGAATGAAAATATATATATATATATATTAAAATAAAATTTATTTACAATTGAAAGTCAACGTTTCGACCGAGTTGTTTTTCAGATCTCTAGAAACCTTAATTTGGATATTGCATGTGTAGAATGTTTTAAGCGAATAAGTGAAGTCCCAGTAAAAGAGAGAAAATGAATCATTTATCCTGATGAAGATCGCAATTAGGACCCAAAACATTAACTAATATATTGATTTATCTTTCATTTGGCTGCTGCTTTATTCATTCAAAACACTGACTTAGTTTTGAGGAAGGCGCGAAAGAATCTTTCAAATGATTAGTTTCCTTCTTTCCATTCGATATTGTTTGTATTTAATTAGCACTTTTTTAAATTCTCCCTAAAAAGAACTGAAACTTCAGAGGCTATCTTTTTTTTTTCTTTTCTTTTCTTTTTATTAAATATTTACATTCACTTAAGAAAGTTTATTTACTGGAGCAGCCAGTTGTTTTTGGCGCGACAATAAAAGAAAATATTTTTTATTGAAGAGAAAAGTTTTAAAATTGAAAATACTAAAGTTTGACACCAAAATTGACTCGAATATAAATTAAAAAAATTTATTATCTCTCTAAAAACAAGAAAAAGTAATATGACATTTTTTATGTCAATATTGTCACGTAACAAAAGGAAATGGAATTGATAATTGGATTCACTAAAAGTGGAAATAACTTAAAATTTATTTTGTATTATAAATAATCGATAATTTAGAAAAATCATTATATTTCACACTTAATACTGAAAACAAAATTTATTTTTGCTTCGAATGTTCATTTTTATAGTTGAAAGAACTAAATCATCTATTTTTTTTTTTTTTTTATATTAAACAATTTCTGCTACCGCTAGAGAATAGAGAGGAAAAGGAGTCGAGGGTGGATTTTCCCCCTCTAACAACTTCATTTTTAGCTTGGAGGAGAGTCTTTGCTAAAGAGTAAATTAGCTGGAGGAGGGGGACTTCTTTGACAATGATCTGAAGTAGGGTAGGAGGATGAAGTTAAGTAAAATGCAATATTTCTAGTAAAAGTTCATAATCTTCTTTTATAAATTATGAAATTACTTCAATTCATTTTCCAAAATTCTATTCAATATTATAAAATGTTTGCATTGACAGGCTTCTCATTGGCTATTGAGTGTCAAGATGACGTTGCAATCATAGACTGCGAGCAGATATTGATTTTTATTTTAAAAGCGAAGTTAGATTAATTAGTACTAAAACCAAGGGAAATATCGGGAACGTACTGCTTATGATATAAATAAACAATATATTAATAGGTAATAATAAAATAGCATTCACAATTTCTTGATTCGTTTTGAGGACTTAATCTCTTTGTCCTCTGAACGACTTATAATAATATATTAAATGAGAAAAAAAAATGAAATGAAAAATTAACACATTTTTTAAAATTATATCGCCTTTAATAATAATTATATAGCTGTATATTTAAAATAGCATAAAATAACATATTAGCTTTCAATGAGAAATTAATCCCTCGCTCACTCCCCTTCTCTCTCTTTGATTCTTTTGCGAATAAAAAAATACATATAAAAAACATTTACATTCGATATAATAAAAAAATATGTACATTTTAAATTTAAATTAAATAATTATACAAGAGAAAAAAATATATTATTATTCATAACATATCTATAAAAACATAACATTAAAAAAAACTTTTAGATTAATCTATTTGATAATTTTTATTAAATAGAAATGGTCACGGGATTTAGGCATAAGCCTAAACATTCACTATAAAAACACCTAAATAACACGATATACTATTATATATATTGGTCCGATTGTCTGTCCCATTTCGCTACCATCTATGTAAAGGGAAGAATTGAGATTTTTAGAGTTACTCACGAATCGATTAGTATGATGTCCGTCTGCCTTTTCAAATTTTATATTTCATCTTCTCTCAAATAACTTTCTAAATTTTCAGTTCATTTATAAAGAAATGTCCTTTTTCTTTTTATCATCTTCATTAATCAGTTAAAAAGATGAATAGACACATCCTTACATATTTATTTTAAGAACATTTTCTTAGAAATCTCAAAAACACTGACAGCAAAAAGAGATTCAATCACAAGGAGAGATTATACCGTGCTTGTTATTTCCTCAGTTAGAGATTCTTTAGAAGAGGCTGGCTCCGCCCATTACCATTTCCTTATCACATCTCGCTTCACTAGTATTCTGAAAATAACTCGATAATAACTATATATTTTGATTCTTTAAAAAAGGCTTAAAAAAATATTTTTTGCGTTTTAAGAGTCAGGGATTAAAAATGTTTATTAACTAATTGCGATATGAAAAAATTTATATTAATTGTTTAGTTAATATATTTTAAATTCAATTAATGATTATTAAGAATCATAATCTAAAAAAAATTAACTTGATATGACTTTCATACTAAATAGGGTTGTAGAGCGGCTATCTTATATTTCCACGGGATATGATTTGCGATTGCTAAAGAAAGTGGGAAAGTGTTGCAACTTCGTTACCTATTTTTTTTTCATGTTTGATTATATAAAAAAATTAAAGTTACAAAAATAGGAAAATGTGCTTCACTACTATTCCATCCTATCTACGTTTAATCAAAAGAAAAATTATTTCAAAAATTCTATTTATTATTTCAGTTCAAAAAATAAAATGAGTAAAAAATTTAATATAAAATAGTGAAAGGAATTTTATTAAACAATATAAAAGAGAATTTCAAAATAATTAACAGAAATGGACGTGGTGTTTTTTTTCTATCTATGATTATCTTTTACGATGAATGAATGTTTTAATTAATTTAATAGACTATCATCTCCTTTAATGTTTGCAAACGTATCATATTTATTAAAAAAAATATTTTTTGGGTTTTAAGAGTCAGGGATTAAAAATTTTATTAACTAATTGCGATATGAAAAAAAAATTGATAAGCTAAAATATTGGAGGTAATACTCGTATTGATACGTTCTTTTAATTAAAACAAAAAAAAAATAATAATTTTTAGTACTAGTTGCACTACCCGCCTTCCTCCAGTTTATATATATATATATATATATATATATATATATATATACAGTCTTATCGTCATTT
>JAAAKE020096245.1:0-19462 GCA_010014785.2 Anisolabis maritima | reverse complement strand
ATTTACGATAATTGTTATCTAGGCATATTTATTTAAATCAATAGGTATCCAATTGCTTTAAATAAATTTTCATCGGACTGCCTGGGATCCGAACCCAAATCTCTTGGCTAATTTAAAAGTTAACATTCATTTGCATTGTTCATCGGGATAAATACAAACAATATGGTACGTCGCAGAGATAGTCTATTATTGTAAGAATAAATTATCGAATTAGGATTTTCAAACATTAATTTAAGTGAAAACAAGTTGTTCAACTTTAGCTTCGCGGGCTATTTTCAAAACCTTTGCGGTCGACGTGTTGGCCACCCCTGATATAGATCTTAATATTAATAAATGTTCAATGATAACCTGCTCAAAGAAAAAGAAAAAGAAATTATTTAGTTACAAAATGAAAAACATATTACCCAGTGAAAATTTTATTAAAGAACTAAGCGTGCTCATTAACTCAAAACTGAATTTTGATATTCACATTTAAAATATAGTGAATAAAGGTCACAAAATGTTGGACTTTTTAAAGAGAAACACATAGCATTTTATCAATATCTCCACATTGAATACGCTTTATTATTCGCTTGTGAGATCTCACCTTGAATATGTACCCTTAATTTGGAACCCTTCTATCAATGTTCATGTAAATAGGGTGAAGTTCAAAAAAATATTTAAAGATTTTTTTTTAGACAGGTTGGTCTGCTGATATAGGATTTTTGACTACAAAAGTCTTTCAGAGAGGAGAAGGGATGGAATAATGAGAAATTTAGACAATCTTTTGGGGGATTACTGGAATTGCAGTGACCTGTAAGCCAAAATAGGCTTTAGGTTTCCGCCGGTTTCTCTGAGATCTGGGTCTCTTTTCTATCTCGGAAAGGCTAGAACGAAAATGTTGAAAAAGAATGTTATCTGAGTTCACCAGAAGAAAATCAACTGAATTATCCAATATATTAATATTTTACTTAGATTCTGAACATGTATTAAATGTCTATATTATCAGTATATATGTGCATTTTGTTTATTATTATTTTAATTATTATGTACATGTTTTTTCATTTATTTTATTATTATTATTTTTTTTTTTAATGTATATCTTTTTTTTCCTTTCCATACTCTCTCTGTAATTGAATTTCATATGGAGCGATAAATAAATAAATAAATAAAGAATATCCTGGGGACTGAGCATAGAGAAAACTTCCGCGATCTAAGTGAGTGCAGAGTACTGTCGTGTGCATAACAGTGAAAGAGGTTGGAGCTCACTGTCATGAGGTCATTGATGTATATAAGAAATAGGGTGGGAGAAAAGATCGAAACTTGGTGGACTCCAGGATTGATTGTATTAGGATCAGAAGTAACTCCGTTGAGAAAAACTTATATCTTTCGTTCACTTAGGAAGCTTCTAATCCAGAAAGAAACAAAGATCGGAAGAGAGTTTGGGAATTTAGAATATAGGTTTTTATGCCATACTTGGTAAAAAGCCTTTGAGATGTCAAGTGCCGCCGCATTGGTTTCTTCATTTTCCTCCAAGTCTTTGTTCCAGAGATGAGTGACATAGCCTAAAATGTCTCCAGTTGAGTGGCTTTACCTGAACCCATATATTATCATTTAAAAGGTCATAATGCTCCAAATGAGTCAAGATTTGGAGGTTCAGGGAGTTTTCCACACTATGGAAGTTAAGACTATTAGGTGATAGTTATTAGGCAAGGAAGAGTCCTCTTTTTGGGAATAAGCTTTGCTAGATTCTGGAAAAACTCCCTTGGCGAATGAGAGTTTATACAGCATGGATAAAATTGGGCCCAATTCGGTAGAACATTTTTTGATGACAATCAGTGGTATATTAACTCAGGCCCCTCAGATTTATCTATCGCTAAAATGTCTTTATAGACTCATTCAGATAGAAATACAGGGCATTGGGGGCGGGAGTGCTCCAGGGTTTTGCCTTAGAAATAACTCTAATCAATAAATTATTTAGTTAATAAAAAAAGAATATATCAATCCCACTAGGTGTAGCCTGGGTCAAAAAGGGCGTTGAAAGAAAAAGAACCTGCCCCACTCAAATTATAAAAAAAAAAACTAAAAAAACTAAAAAAACTTTTCAAATATAAAAGAAGAAAAATGAATTTTTGCCATATTAAAAAAAAAAAGATATTCTTAAAATTATATATTCTTTAAATAGTTAGAAATGTTCAAAGGTTGGGAAACTCTGATCTAATAAATAAGTGATATATTGTTATTATTCCAAGCACGTGACCTTCTTCACATTGATAAGGCACTCCCATTTACATATTTCTTTTAAATGATAAAAATTTTAACTTGAGACAAAGCCCACTTCTGTAATTATAACCCGCAGGGATGAAGATGCATGCCAAGTAAAATATTTGAAAAATAAAAGACCTAAAGTGGTCTGAGCAACTGCTTGTTTTCTTTCTTTATCATTTATAAATTTCACACACAACCGAGTGCATTCACTTCCTGTAATCTTGAAAATTTAAGATATATGAATTGTTTTCCATCCAAAATTGTCCTGAAACCCAGTTTTTTAAAGTCATTTTCGGCATCTGAGGCCATTTAGACTTCGCCCATATTTATTTAAATTACTTAATAGCCGATATAATTGAAATTGGTATCGCTCAGAAGGGGAGGTGAACCATTGGTCCTTGGAACATGAACTGAAATCCACTTTACTACCCCTTGAGAAAGGAGAAATCTATAGGCGTTTAAAGAGACAATGACTCATAATCCGTTCCCGATTCAAGAGAGTAAAATGTTTCTCAAGCACTATTCTGCTGCGAGTTCAAACCTGTGATTAAGTTTTTTTATAATTAATTTTTGAAATTAAATGTTGGGTATTAAACAGTTTTGCGACGTGCTTTAGTCACGTCCCAATTATTTTATCAGCGTCTTAAGAGTTTGAGAAAATAATCAAGCAAAAAAAATATTTAATGATCGTAAAAGGAATTTGTCAAAATTGAGAGAACCACGTGGCAATTTAAGAAGTGACAGGATAAAACCCTTAGTTTGACAGGAACACGTGGCCAACGGGGTTGTGAGGAAACGAGTCTCTGTTGGTTTATTAAGACCAAAAAATCAGCCAATCCATGACCATGATTCACATTCTTAACTTGGTACTTAGCCATTGATTTTGCTGTTTATTCGATAATTATCCAACTTTTCAGCAGTCGAAAATGAATCCTTTTAGTAATTAGCAAGGGATAATCGAATTTACGAAGGTCACGTGCTTGAGATAATAACAATAAATTGGAGCAACAAAGGCGCCAAGCTTGGAATTACAACAAGTAGTTTATCCCTTGAAAAGCCTTTCATTTTCTGACGCCTCCCATCTGAGATCAAATCGGATTATTCACTCTAATAGCTTCTGATTATTCATGATTGCATCAAAAATCACTTGGTAATTATTAATTTCGCAGAATAACAGCAATAATGATTAATTATTTAAAAAGATCCTTTAAGTTTTTTTTTTATTTTATTTTTTTATTTTATCAAGTAACAATAGTAAAAATGAAAGTAAAGGTTATGTGACGATTTTCAAGAGATTCGATTTTTGAGTGGATTAATATCCATAATTATGGTCGAATTATTCTAATTGGGGTGTGGTGTGCATTTCTGAAAAGAGAGATGGGGTCGCCCTTCTTAGAGAACCCCGTTTGCTATGCTGCTCGCGTTTGCTCGGGTAAATTGGGTTATAGGGCTGAATCGAGAGTATTAGGCTATTGTCAGTATTAAATGCAGTGATTTAGCCCTTAACTCAATTTGTACTGGTTGGGTTAACGAAACTAGTGTGTCTATCCTACCCCAGTAAATCGAATTATTCACTGTTATTACACTCAATTACTGTTTGATTCAATTTGCCTGGGGATTAAATGAGAACGCTTTTATAACTCCCTCACAGCAGATCCACCACCCATCAGGTGAGGGGGCGCCGCGAAATTCAGCAAGAAATTGCTTTCAACATTAAATCTTCCTTATTTTGATAATTTTTTTTATCACAACCTTTCAGTCTTTTGAGGAATTTAAGTTTTAAATTACAGTGAGAGAGGGAGAGAGAATTATATAATACCTTCCATCAACCGGATATTCCTCGAAAAAAAAAAAACAAGATACATCTTTTTTTTTATTAAATCAATAGACACTCGAAGGGATAAAAATAAAAGAAGAAGAATGAGGATGGAAAAGGAAAGAGATAATAATAATAATATTTGTATTATAGAAATTGTAATAATAAAGTTAATAGTTTTGGTGTACAAACGAAGCACTTTTATTTATTTTAATCAAGATACATTACACTAATTTACATTAATTCTTATTTATATAAAATATCGAGATTTTAACGGAAATAGATATTTAGAGGTCCCTTGAGTCTAAAATAATGGGTCGCGCAAAATAATAAATACTAATACTTTACTGATATACTTTTTTAGTTTTTTCGATTTTCTCAAAATGCGCTTTAATGATTTGGATTAAAATTCATATATCATTTATTATTATTTTTATTATATTCATTTCCTTTATTTGGGGGTTGTCAAAAAAAGAAAAGAAAGAATGAGGACTTGAAGACAGAAAAAATTTAATTCTTAGTTTGGCCAACTTGTGGTTGTTGCCCTTCACTTACTCTCTCAGAAAGAATCATTAATAGCAATTTTATATTAAATAAACAAAGAAATTATTGAAAATGATCATTTAACTATTTATTATAAACATGAAAACCGCACAAAAGTAAAGTAACAAAAATGCTTAAAATGTGCCTAACAAAATTTAAAATAAAATACAAAATAAAATGATTCCCAAAATCTTTCAAAGAGTCTCTTGAATTATCTCCTCCCCCTCCCACCAGTCAAAAAACAAAATATATTACTATTCAAATATTTAATAAAATTTTGATATATTATGATGAGAATAAAGATCCATTCGGTATAAGAGCATATATATAAACAGAATAGAAATGTACTATATAAAGTATGGCAAACAGAAACTTTTTAAAGTGCCGGCACTATCTTTAGAATTCATTTAGATAAATCTCCATTATGCTTATGCTTTGCTCTCATATATTAAAACATGAAGTATGAATCAGCTTGAATACGCCCGGATAATGTAATTTTTAAAATAATGCTGTGATTTCATCACCAACGAAAACAATATTATTAATCTAAAGAGAAATTATGGGAATTACTGGGTTAGACTCAATTAAAGGTCCTCAAAAATGAGATTTGTAAACACTCTGCTTCTTCTCTTGCTTTAGAAATAAATTTTATTTCATACATTTAAAAATAAATATCTATAATCTTCCTCCAGTTCATTTCCAAAACTCTTCACTCAAACTGAAAATCTATTTAATTTGAAATGCTCGGGTTATTAAGTGCCTTAAAAATTTCTAGATTGTACTAAATGTATAATATAATAATAAAATATAAACAAAAACCAATGTCAACAAATAAAAATATTTTATTGATGAAAGTTATTATTATAGTATATTAATAATGTGACCAACCAACTCCTTTTAAAAACCGTACTCCAAAAAAACTCTTTTGCATTCTTTTGTACTTACTTAAAATATAAAAACTTTAATAATTATTTTATGTAACGTAACCTTTTAAACGTGCATAAAGTTGTATATGATGAAACAATAAAAAAATGTGAATTGTGGATATTCCCTTTAGTTTAGGGGGATCGCTTAGAGCGAAGCAAAACTGTTTCAGCTTAGTTTTAATAAGTTTCTTCGAAATGAGATAGGTAGTGGTACGTACATCAGAAATATATGAAAAAGAAAGGAAATCAGCCTGTAGGGTGGCCTCTATCGAAAACTTCCAAAAAACTTGTGAAAGGTTTCGGCTTTAATTAAATAATGCCTTCATCAGTCACTAGAGCTGAAATGAGCACTAACAATTAAAAATACAGCAACTTTACAAAATAAATATAAATGTATAACTTACAGTGGGTGCAGACTCATTGCATTAGGCAATGAGTTCTAGATAGAGTTGTTGATTATTTTAATGTATAAAAATATATATAAAATATAGAATGTGAAGTAGAAGGTCTAATATTGCTCCTCAGCGTTTAGATGGCGAAGTCTTTAGAATATATAAAGTTTTTTTATCATTTACAAGTAAATAAAATAAATATTGGGAATCAACGAATTCGATAAGATCGCTGACCCATAATATAGTTATAAAAAGCCCAAATCTTATTGGCAAAATTTTGACGAAAATATATTTGTTTTTTTTTTCTTTTTTTTTACATTTTATAATTTTTTTATTCTTTGGCAGGACTTATGATTGGTCAAAATGAATATTTAAAAAATATTATTTGTGCTGGCTATGAAATCTGTCCATCAGCATTTTGTAAAATAGACATCTTACAATTACTAAGTCTATGGAATAGTCTGGTCGTGAGAGTTCTGTGCCCATATAGGTCTTGAAGCATTTCTCAGCCACCAGACGTTTATGTGTTATCTACCTTCATCGGAATGACAGTACCGTCAAAGTCAAATCGATGCTTTGTCTCTATTGCATGGGCACTTTTTTTTGGATATGGTAGCCCTTGTTCTAGATTTATACCCAAATTGACCATTCACATAAAGAAAATGCTACTTCAGGAAAATTCCAAGAGTGAAAAAACGCTAAGCTCTTGAGAATATCTCAACTTGAAGTGTGCATCACCGATCATTTTAAAATTTATTGATGAAAGAAATACTAGACAAGTAAAAAGTAGTTTGAGACATATTTATTATCATATTTCGAACAATATTGGAGGACAAATTGAAAATTTCAATAAGATACCACCAATTTTCTTTGCTCTGTACTTGTAAAAAAAAGAGCCATAACTGAATTGGCGTTTTGCCTAATATTTGGAAATTGTTAAATCAGTCTTACACTAGCAGTTCTAAATATTCTAGGATCATAAATTTATTATAATTATATAATTACTTCTAGAAGTTGTTTTTGTTCAAGCGGGCAATGAAGTTTCCAATAGTATTGTTTTTTAAAACAGCCTATATACATTAATAAATATAAATCATAAAACACAGTGTATTATGCTTTTATTTATTTTATTTTAATATTTTCTAACGTTTTCAGATTACATTCACGATTTAAAATGTAAAATAAAGAAAAAATATAGGTTGTATCCATATTAATTTAGCATTTTAAAAAGAATTTATTTTAAATAACTCTAAAATTACTTTAGGTCTTTTATTTAAGTTTTTATATTTTTTTGTCCAAATATTTCATTTAATTTGTATATTACAGGTTAAAATACACTAATTTTTATCTACAAAAAATAAGAAAGAGTGTATCCTTATCAATTTGTATCTGAACTAAAATATAAAAAAAAAATAACAAATGTAATTGGTTCTATAAATTCAATAAGACGATATGTTTGAAAGTAGCTTCTAAAAATATTTCAGAATGTTCAGTTAATTAATTTAAAAAAAAAAATTAATATTTTAAGAAAATAATTAGGTAATTTATTTAGACTTTCATAATTATTGTTACTATAAATAAAAGATGTTTTTTTTTTTTTTTGAATTATCTTGTTTTATTTTAGTAATTAATAATATAAAAAATAATATTGATATACAATAATACATCGTTTCGGCCACTATTTCTGCAGCCGTCAACAGGTAAATGCATTCATTTGATTTGACACGTACGTTTAGTTGTCAAATTAAATGTTTCTACCTGATGATGGCTGCATGGGTGGAGATAGGGGGCAAACGCCGCGGGTGGGTGTGTGCGAACAAGATTTCTCAAAAACGAAAAAATGTAAGAGGCTGGAATTTTATATTTAGGCTGGATAGGTCGCGTGCATCTCGAAGTTTATGAATAAAATCGGCCAATGGGTACTTGTAGCTTATTTATATACTTTTATTTTTTAGTTTTTTTTCCGATTTTCTCAAAATTCGCTCTAACGATAAAAATTCATAAAACAATTATGTTTCAGAAGATTATAAAAATTTTTTAGAAAATAAAAAACAAATAACACATTGAAGATATTATAAATATCTTTCATTAAAAAAAAGTGAGGTCGACTCCTAAAATATTGTATGAGCTGAACGTTTCCAAGTTGAACTCCTAGGAACTCCCCCCTTAATAAAATCTGGATGGATGTGCTAACGTCTTTGTGCATCAGGCTGTGCTAATCTTATTGTTTTCCTTAAGAAAGAAATTGAATGGAATTGATTTGGTTTCTTTGACTAGGTTGTGAAAGCACAATAGAAGGCGTCTTTCACTTTATTAAAATTAAATTTAAATATATTTCCTTCTTTAAATTTGTATAGCACGGAGAGATTTAATAAATGCAATCTTTACAAATAACATAATTTTCATTCATTTAAGATATGAGTGAAATATTTTATTAAATTAATATATATAATAAGATATTTATTAAAATATTAATATCTATAAATTGTTTTGATTAATTTAATGGCACATTCAAAGAAATTTCAATTTTCAATTTAAAATTAATATCATAAAATGCATGTGCCAAATATTTTCCACCTAATTTTTGATAATATTTGATTTTTTTAAAGGAGATATAAATATCATGAAAGTGTTTTTCAAGTATTTAATTCATCTATACACAAAATCGATCATGTACATACAGGCCGACCATATTATTTTCTTCACACAAAATCGTGACATTAGGCTGATAATATATTACAGACTGAAAAAATGATAATTTATTTATTGACAAAAATCTTACCAACAAAAAAAATTAACTTTATTTTAATTATTGACTGATGTACCATAAAAATATTAGTAAAAGATGTATTTCCTTATTTCTATGTGTAGAGAGAGAAATAAATATTTGTCAGGGGAAGCAATTTTTCAAACTTTTTCATATTTTTAGTATTCTATATTTTCCACAACCCATGGCGCAATTTTTTTTAAAGAAAATACTTATTTTTACAACCCTCATGAAAAACGGAACAAAATAGAAATTTGGACAAAAAAACGAAACGGAACATGTAAAAAACGGGATTATCTCGGTTAAAACGCGACATATGGTCAGCTTAATCATGTCCTTATTTGGAATACTTATAGTATTTAATATTTATTTATTTGATTCTTCCTCCTTTCCCTTTTCGGGTTTAGGAATCTTACAAATTATTTTTTATACAAATGAGTCTTTTTTTTTATCTATACAAAAATAATAAAATTCATAATAAAAACAATAACAAAAACAAAAGTATGAATGTCTTGTCAAAAAAAGATTTTCACACAGCCAGAGTTCTACTTTTATTTATCCATTTCTTTCTTCATCTTATCCCATTTTTATATATATTACCATATGTTATATATACTTTTGTCGGGGCGTCCTTTAAGTATTTTCCTCCAATTGTATTGTGTGTGAAGTTTTTTAGTCAATTACTTCTCTTTGTCTGTCAGTTCTTTTAGTATTGCTTCACATTGTAGTTAGAGAGGTAAGTTTTCATTTCCCTTGTTACAAAGTCTACATTTATTTCTTGTCTTGCTCCCTAATGTTGAGACTGTCTAGATATTCTTTTTTTCCAGGTTTTACCTTTATGTTCTTATAATATTCGCAAAAGCTCGATTTGTTTATTTTGCTCCAGTAAGTTTGTATGTCTTATTCTTCTATTCTGCCTAGTATTTTAGTCATTAACTTCAGTCTCTTCCGCTCTTTCTTCTATTTTCTTCACTAGCTTTGGATATTTTGTCTCTTCTGCTGTTTTTTATAGTTCTTTTCCCCTTTGCGTCTGCCAGTTATTCTTGTAATAAATCTTGGCTCATCTTTCATTTTCATTATTTTTTAAGATATATTTGAAGATTTTCTGCGTTGATACTATCTTCATTCCATTTCTCCCAGTCTCCATTCTCTATATCTAGTTAGGCGTGTTTTTCTGAAGTCCAGTACACAATTTTATGTATCTTGACTGGATCGTTAACAATTTTTTCTATTTTTCCCGTTTCACATATTTCCCCTCTCTATAGTATACTCGGTATTATTATAATATCGAACAACTTTATATTGCTTCTTTTTCCTATTCCCCATAATTGATTGGCTAGTTTTTGTCCCTTCGTTACTTGTGCTTGCATATGTTGCTCCCGACTATCACCTGTTGATATTCTAAATATTTATACTTCTTCGCTGTAAATAAATAAATCAATAAAGGTCGTATATAATTTTTGCCTGTTCTTCAATTTATTTTCTACTATGGTATTAAATATAAAAATATTATCGCTTGTCGAGAAACCACTTCTAAATCAGATTTGGCTTTGCTTTAATTTTCTTTCTTCTTGCAGCCAGGCCTGTAGTCTGTCATTATGTTCGTAAGTATTTTTTACCATACACTAAGAAGAGTAATGATTATAATTTTCCTCATTTCCATCTTTATATATTGGTACTATTATCCCCAAATTATATTCTTCATTTATCCTACCTTCTTTCCACTAGAGATTTAGACATTTTTGTAAATCATATCCTTGTTTGTCATCTTTGCCAATTCATTAATTATACCATCATTTCCTGGGCTTTTATTATTTTGCTTATTTCTTTCTTCAGTTCCTCTAATTGAATCTCCTTACCCAGTCTTTCATCGCCATCTTGACATTTTATATTATAATCTTGTATTGTTTTTCATCTTTTCCTAAAAATTTCTTTAAAATGTTCTTTCCACATGCTAAGCTCTATATTTGTGCCTGATTGTTTCTTTCCTCTAAATGCCTTAATTATTTTTCAAAATTCTTTCGAGTTTTTTGTGTTTTCTATTTTTTTCCACATTATTACATTTGACTGTTCTCTTTTGTTTGTATCATCTTCTTCATTTCTCCTTTGGCATTAATATACTTAATTCTATCTTCTTGATTTTCCGTTCGTTGAAATTATTTTAACTTTCTTCTCACTTCTTTCTTTTTCTCTAAACATTCTGTATCGCACCACTTCTTTTCCTTAAATTTTTCTATCTTTCTTTTAATTTTTCGGCTGTCTTTTGACAAACATAGTTTATCTTCTTGAGTGTATCATCTGGTTCTTCTTTATTCCCCTTCTCTTGTCACAACTTCTCCATTTCTTTTCGGAAGTTATCTTTCTCTTCTTTTCTCCAAATCCATTTTTTCCTTCTTTCTTTGTTTTTTTTTCTTTCAACGTTCACTTTGAGATATGTAATTAGTGGTAAATGATCCGAGTCAATCCTATTAATCACTTTCAAGTTATTAACATTTACACATTTGTCTTTTACTAGTATATCATCCCCAGCGTGGCCAAGTGGTTAAAGATAATGACAATCTCAATATTGATAACTTTATAAGCCCACCCCAAGGGCTGTGTGTGGGTTTGGATCCCAGGCAGTCCGATGAATATTTATTTAAATCAATTGGATACCAATTGGTGTAAATAAATATGCCTGGATCATTGTATAGTAAATAAATATTATATATCGTTTAATATCTATATGGCCTCAGTTGCCGAAAAGGAAAAAATTAGTATATAATCAATGAGAGATGATCCTTGTGGACCAATATAAATGTTTTCCATTTTCATCCCATTTACATTTTCCATTAAGTATATATAGGTCATCATCAGCACACCACTCCAGAAGCTTTTTTCCTTCATTGTATAAAATATTATCTTGTAATTTCCGTCTTTCCTCTTCTCCGTCTTCTACATCCTCCATATGAATCTTGGCGTTGAAATCTTCTAGTAACACAAGTGCTTTGTTGCTTGAGAGACATTTCTCAGTTAAATCTTCTAGAAGTTTCCTTAGCTTTCTCAACTTTCCATCGTTATATATTAATGCTATTATACCTTCTTGTAATTCTATTTTATACTTAAGCCATAATACAAATTCCCCCTCTGTGATATAAAAATTATGAGTAATCTTCTTCTTTATAGCGATCAGTTGACCCCCCCCCCCTAGCTCTTCCCTTCCTTTTCTTTCTTTGCTCTTTTAGTTTTCCATAGGTCCTGATTTAATCTTTTCTTGATAATATTTTCTGTCAGTAATATTATTTCATGTCCACTTACTTATTTCCAGAAATCTTCAATTTTATTCTACAAACCCGCAACATTACATATAATCATTTTAGGTACTTTACCCTTATTCCACCCTAGTTTTTTGATTCCTTATAATGAGTTTTTTCCAGCACGTCTTCTTCTTTTACCCCTTTTCTAAAATAATAACTTTCTCCCTGAATCCCTTTGTCTCTCACTTGCTTAGCTCTCATTGAAAGTTTTTCCTTTTCTCCCTATCTTCCTTACTTAGATCATCATCCAGAAAAATAGTCGTGCCTTTGATTTGCTTTATTTCTCTAAAGATATTCATTCCTTTTGCCATTTGTTTTCCAAATTTATAAGTATCGGGTTATCTTTATTGTTAAGCCTTCTCCCTAATCTTGTTTCTCTAACATTTATTCCTCCAACCTATAGGTTTTTCCACTAAGTTATTAACACTATTCCTGGTGTCTTCCACCTTTTCGTCTTGAATTTCTTTTGCTCCGTTTATTATGAAATTATTTTCTCTGAATTTGTTCTCAATACTCTCCGTACTTTGCCTATAATTAATTCCACTTTTTAATCTCACTATTTCTCCCTCCATTTCATTTGTTTTTTCTTCCCACATCTTTTTCTCCTCATATATTTCTATTTTAAGGGCCATAATTTCTTCCCTATGTTCTTTCCTCCCTTTTTCAATACTTTTTTCTATAGTTTCAAGCCTTAAGTTTGTTTAATAGATAATTTTCTAAGCCCTTCTAAAATTTTTGAAAAAAGATCCTCTTTTTGTTCAGGGATAACAGAATCTTCTTCTAGGACTTTTACTTTTTTGTCTGGATGGTGGTCTCCTCTGTAATCCATTCCTCTTGGAAGAGGCTTTCCTTCTTGGTGAAGTATTTTTCTATTTGGCCTTCTTTCAGGCTTTTGCTATTATTATTTTTACCAGAGTTATTTCTATTTGTCTTTTTAGTTTGCTGAGCTTCTGCCACTTTAAAATAAACTGATACTGTCTTAAGAGAGCTTACTTGTATAGTCACAGGAGATCGCCATGGCTTCTTCTCTACTCCTTCTCCCCCTGCTTTGCCTCACTTCAATGGCTGCCACTCTCTCAGTTGCCCTTTCTTTTCTTATCAACGACTAATCGTTTCTAAGGTATCAGAAAAAACAATATGACAACACAAGCATTGATAGAAAATAATTTGACTTCAAAAATCATTGCCTTTTGTGGAGATAATACTAACTGCAATTTTGGTGGATCTAAAAGAGCAGGCGTCAACAATGTTTATGCAAAATTAAATTTATCTCTTGAAAGGACATTGATAGGAATAGGATGTGGGACTCATATTATTCACAACACGATTAAAACTGTCGCAGATTGTCTACCTATCGACTTTGAATGCGTTATTATGAAAATATATTCACACTTTTATATTTATAGTGTTCGCGTGGAATCTTATGATGAAGAACATATGAAAGCTACAGCTGCTGAGTTTTATAAAATAAGCATGGAATATTTGGAGCAGTGTACTTTGTTCCGTGAAGAATTAGAAAATTTGAATGGGCAAATTTAACCAAAATACCTACATGGGAAGAAATTCAAAGTGTAATGGATGTATTGATTGAAAAGGGATTTATTAATTATAACCAAGATACATTTGTTTTTGATGAGTTTTCACTTATTTCTAATTATATTACTCCGCAAAGTGACAGATTGGAATGGTGAGAATGTTTCAACCAAAAATCGTTGGGTGGAATTGTTCAAACACTTTCACACCAATAATTTGAATCATACGAACTTTCGTATAATTATTGAATATATTTTATGATTGTCCGACACTAATGTACCCGAGAAAGGGTTTTTTCTCTTATGAATAAGTTGTGGGCTAACAAAACACAGTTGTGTGCAGTTCTAAAAGCAATGTTAATTATCAAAAAAATTGTAAGAAATCCTGCCAATAATTTCATTCTTATTTGAAATCTACACCCAATATACTTCAGCAAATTTGTTCTTCAGAAAAATATAATCTTTATTTTCACGTATTCATTTCTGTTCTTTTCATTAATAAATACAAACTATAAAGAAACATGCGTTTTCTTGAATAAACATACTATTACCTAAAAATTAACAGATGTCCCGTTTTGAAGAAAAAAATAAATAGTCACGTTAGGTATAATACAAGGAGACAGTGGCTAAGACGGATAAGCTGCGGATTACGAATCGGGAGTATGAAAATAGCTCATGTTCGAGTCGGGCTTGCCGCAATTATTTCCAATTCTGCCAGAAGTCTCCTCCTGGGGTAGGAAAGTGGGAGATAATATCACCCCCAGAAGCCCAAGTGGTATCACAATGGGCCATTACTGGCCTAAATGAGTGTCCCTAATGGAGGGAGGCAGCCACCTTCACCTATCCTAACTTAGATATAATACACATAAATATTATAGTTATTTTATGTATAATTGATATAAGCTATCATTATCACGTCTCTAAGAGTACAAAAATATTGGCTTTCTTCTAATAAAATAAGTAAAAACTCAGAAAAAAGAAAAATTAAGTGTAATTAATTTTTTTTATAAACCAATTAAATTATATTTTCAAAAAGGCTTCTTATTCAACAACTTTCTTAAACATAAGATTTAAGACAGTGTTTAATTAAGAAATGGCTTTCTTGATACTTTTAATTAATTGTAATTTGTTAAAGTTTGCAAAAAAATATTAAATATAAATACACATATATTCAGAAATGTAGTTAAAAATAAAATATTAAACCAATGAATTTAAATAATTAAATTACTTAGTAAAATTAATAAATGAACGTTATTAAGAAACAAAGAAAATATATAGATTGTTTTTTAGGTGTCAGGAAAAATCTTAATTAATAAATAAATGATATATGATATATAGATAGACTGGTCATATTTCCTTGAATAAAAAACGGGATATTTGATAGCAAAAACAAGACAGAAAAAAGGCAAAATTTATTGATTTAACTTATTATCTTCGGTGAAATTTAACATCCCTATAAACTAGAACAAAAAAGTAGTATTTATTAGGCACTAGTAAGATGTAGAGGGAAATGATGTTTCACTATTCATGTCGTGAATATTTTTTTGAAGAAGTGATTTTACTTAGCAAACTTTGATCTTTGAATAATTTGTCATAAAATTTTTCACAGTTCAAAGTACAATTTTGTTTTAGCATTGCCTTCATTATCTGTAAACTTAATCTGAATTTTTCCTTGGACCATATATTATTCATAATTCTTTTATCTATGAATTTGGATAGTAAAATATTAATAGATATTCATTTTTTTACTTACATGTTTTTTAAATAAAAAAAACTTTATTATATGAAACAATATAAAAAAACGGAATGGGCTTGTTTCCATTTTTTTTACCTGTTTTTTTTTTTTTTTTTTTGTTAAAAATAGAGAGCTTTTTGTTTAAAAAGAATTGAAAATTTTTTAATATTTTCGCAGATATAAGGCGTTTTCTGAAAAAAGCCAGAAATGGCGGGAAACAAAGCACGTGGCCTGAATGAGGTCACGTAGCATATTTCTCAATATATTAGCAGGAGACAGACGCATGTTTTTGTTGTTTTCAGCTCTTCTTGCATTGAGTTACTATTTGTTCTGTGTTCCTTATAACTTTTATCTGTTCAGAATGGATTTTATCAAGAAATTAATCATATTTAATGACAAGGTTAGTATTTAGATAATATAAAATATATTTTGTATTTTTTAATATTATAACATTTTCAATTTTTTTTTGTTATGAAAAAAAAAATTATTGTTTTGTATCTCACTGTACCTCAACAAGCAAGTCTACAACAAATAAATTATTTTCACTGTCCCGTTTGAAAAAAAGAAAACATATTTGGTTCAGAACAGCTAAAGAGGAATATTTCCGAAGTTTAATCAAAATCAGTTTCATTTTGTGAAGATCATTTTAATGTAAGTATTCTTTAAGAAAGACGATACACGCTTTTATATATATATATACATTTAATGGAAAAAGAAATTAAAACAAGGAATAGAAAAAGTTTTGATTAATGCTAGGTAGAGATATATATTCCTTGTTTGTAAATACGGCCAAAAAAGAGTAAAAAATTAAAATCTGATGGTTTTGAAGGTGTTTGTGTGTGATATACAAAATAAAAGTCAGTGGGTCAAGTAGTCTAATAATGTATATATTTGTCTTCTGAAAATTTTTTCCCATTTTTGTAAATATTATGTTAAATTTATTTTCTTTACGAATTCTTTCTATAAAAAACATTTTACGTTATATCAAAAAAAAAAGTTTTATTTTATTTAGATTATAGTAAATCATATTTTTAGAGATAAAGTTTTTATACTAATTAAGAAAATATTTTACTTCTTTAAAATAAATAATAACTCAAATTCTTAAAATCGCCACAAATCATTAAGATATCATTAAGACGATAGCTTTGGCCTAAAGCAGTGTTATTCAAATTGTGTTCCACGAAACCCTGTGGTTCCACAAAATGTCCTAAAGGGTTCCATAAACATACATAAAATATTCATTAAAATGATGAAAATAACAAAAATGAAAAATAAAGCATTCTGAATTGACCGAACGAGCCATCGCTTCATCGATGTGCGGGTTCATTCGACAACCGGTCACAAATGAATGCGAGTATTTGTGCCAGCCGCGAATAGTGGACATTTCAACCTGCTTACCTGCTACTCCTGGTCACGTGTTATTGCGCGCAATGTTTCATCATGTTTTTATCTTTTTCTTTTGATGGAAATGTATGAACGTATTATTTGTTAATGAGCATACATTTCTATTTTTTTTTTCTTCTATTTTTTGTATTTGTTTTGTTAATTGTTTGTTGTTTTGTGTTATGTAATTTATAAATTTGTATTTGGTTGGACCTAGCCACCGAGGACTTGTGCCTCTAAGCAGGTCGTATATAAATAAATTTATTTATTTATAATTAACCTTTTAACTGCTACGTGCACATATATGTGTTCAGCAATAGTAGTGCCTGAATCGCTATAAACACATATGTTTTTGGCAGTAATGGTGTCTTGCTATGCAGACATATATGTGTTTACAGCTTTTTCATTATAAATACGCATGTTTTCAGTTTATATTTTTACTTTACTGCAATCTATCGTATATTTTATGAATCTGTGATAATTGTTTATCATCCAGGGTTCCGCGAAATAACTTTATACTCATAAGGGTTCCTTAAATTGACAAAGTTTGAAGACCATGGCCTATAGCAATGGTGGGGAAATGCCTCTTAGTCGAGTTAAGTGCGGCTCCCAGTGAAACGTGATTTTATTTACGAATTTTTTTTAATTGCACAAAATTTTAAATATGATAGAATTCTTATATTCTTTATATAGAACTTGACACTTGTCTAGAATGTCATAATATTTATGTTAAATAAAATTTGACTATATGTATTTATTTTTGTGTACTTAAATAATATGGTGTGGATCTTTACAATTTAGGAGAAACCCGCATACAGCTCTCATTAACTTCTTACGTTTCCACTCCTGTTCTAGACGAAGAAGATTACCCACCAAGATCTTTAATATTGTATTTAATGTCAAAATGGCTCATAGTGACTCAAAATTAAATTTAAAAAAAGATATAACCAATGGCTAAAGCCATATCATTTTAAATTAAATTGTTATGAAAATGAAATGATTATTTTAACCATTAATTAATATATGAATTTTAATCAAAATTGTTAGAACGAATTTTGAGAAAATCGAAAAAAAAATAAAAAAACTACATCAATAAAGTGGGTCCCAAACAATTTTGGGGTTAATATATTTTAAAGATCATCTGATAAATAATTGATATATAAATTGTAAACAAAATCGTTAGGGTGATTTTTAAGAAAATTAAAAAAATACTAAGAAAGTATTGGATTGGTGCATAATTATTGAGGCTTTTTTAAACAAATTTTATTCAACAAAAACAATAACAACATATAACAAAAACATCTTTAAATGATTATTCCGGAACATATTCACCATCTACTTCAATTACTACTTTCCATTTGCTTGGTAGCCGGTCGATTCCACGGGCGAAGAAATTGCTGTTCTTAGAGGCAATCCACTTTTTGATGGCGGTCACCAAGTCATCCAAATCGAAGTAAACTTTGTTTGCGAGCCACTTTTTCAGCGATCGATTGACGTGATACTCCGTAGGTGCTTCTGTGGGAGGATATGGCGGATGGGGAAGCAGTTCCTAGTCCTTATTGGCGATAGATTCGACGACACGATGCTCAACATGTGGACGCGCATTATCGTAGTGTAAGACGATATGGTTCTTTTTGAGCGGTCTTTTCGTCTCGATTGCAGCGTGAATGCGGTCAAGTTGAGCCAGATAGACCTCGTTGTTGATATTTAATTGCCGCTTGCCGTTTTTGTCCAGAATCTGCCACTGTTGACGCACATCGTTGTCATTCCACCAATAACAAATCCCGTTTGAGATGATTTCCCAGTGAATGATTCCGCTTCTGTCCCACCAAACACACCACATTGCCTTCTTACAGTGGACGCCTTTCGGTATTCCTTTGGGTGAAACAGTTGGCGAAACGCAAACCTTCTTTCTTTTGACGTTTTTGAAGAGAAGCCACGACTCATCCCCAGTGATGAGATTCTTCAGGAACTGAGTTTGTTTTTTTGCTGCAGCAAATCGGTGAAAATTCAGACACGTTCGGCTTTGATGTTGTCGGAGAGTTCGTGGGGGAGGCATCCAGCCAATTTCCATACTTTTCCGAGCTTTTTGAAACAAGGAACGATGGTCGAATGGCCCATATTGAAGTCTTCGGCCAACATTCTCGTTGTCAAACTTTCGTCCTCTTCCACAACTGCCAAAAGTGCCCAGTCGTCGAAATTTGATGGTCCTCTTCCTTCTTCATCTGCGAGATTTGTACCGCCCGATTTGAACTTCTTGAACCATCTTTCAACTTGGCTGTTGCTGATTGTTCCTTCGCCAAAAAGCTCGTTGAGATCGCGAAATGACTGTGCTGCATTCCAACCTTTCTCGAAGTGGTAGAGTATAATATGGCCAATATGGATATGATTTTCGATATGCATTTTCACTAACTGAAAAGAGAGGATTATTTTTATGAAAAAAAATTTTAAAAACGCCAATTTTTAAAGAAAAAAGTTGCAATAATTATACACCCATCTAATACATCAGTAAAGTACTAGAATCCGTTGGCTGATTTTATTCAAAAGCTTTGAATTGTAAGCGACGAGAGGGTATCTAGTTTAAATATGTAATTTCAGCCTCGATCCTCTTTAAGTTTTTAAGAAATCTTGTTCACACACACACACAGACCATTTTGCGTGACCCATTTTTTTTGGCTCAGGGGGCCTCAAAAAGTGAATTTCCGATGAAATCTCCATTTCGATTTTTTTTTGTGATCGCATACTTTCTCAATATATAGGGTAGTCGAAAAAGTCTTTTCGTATTTCTAATCAAACTTCAAGTAATTTTTTTTATATTGATAATT